>NJET01000052.1:77904-119064 GCA_002591415.1 Ophiocordyceps australis | reverse complement strand
TGGTTGTAAGGCTTGGGAGATCTGGATAGCTGTAAAGCTGAAGAAATAGAGATGGTTGTAAGGCTTGGGAGATCTGGATAGCTGTAAAGCTGAAGAAATAGAGATGGTTGTAAGGCTTGGGAGATATGGATAGCTGTTAAGCTGGGCAAAGACTTGCGTTCGTGCAATGAAGAATCAGCGAGGCAAGTCTGTGGGTGAAGAAAAAAAAAAGAGAGAAGAGAGAGAGAGAACAGAGAGTGGCGGGGGACTGAAATTTATACCCCCAGCCATTGACCATGGCAACTAGCAGTAACAATTATCAAGAGGAAGGAACACCCTCGCTGTCTGTTCAACTAGAGGGAAGGAACTCCTCTGGGTTCTTGCCCTTTATTTTTCATCCCAAGTCGTGGTGGCGTTTGCTCGGCGCGTAGCAAGAGTGGAACCTGGCCTTGTTCAGCTAGGAGGGACAGGGGGCCACAGCAGACGAGCTGTACTCTGTACCTTTTGAGTCTAGGAGACCAAAGAGGTGTGTGTGGGACTTGGAGGGCAGAAGTCGAGGCATATGGGAAGAGGTGTGCTGGGTTAAGCTTCAAGAGCAGAGATGGGCCGTTGTGCTACGGTATAGTATAGAGGCTTTGACACTGCGAGCAAACACCCACCTTGGGCTGTTTATTAAGCTTCTGTTTATTCTTCTTCACACAACAAAGGTAGATATATCCGTGGCGGTGCGAAAAATGCCCATTGCGTGCTCCCAGTCCGTGGTTTTCAAATCTTGGTCACTGACCATCAATAGTCGTCTTGGTGAATCAACGAGCCGTCTGTTCCTCATCTCAACGCTACAAATCAGTTGAGCTAGGATAAGCGAGAGCATGTTTTATATTCGAGAGCCTGCCTTTTGCAAAGCAGCACTGCCAATCGACACTGGCAACCGTTGCACCGACGAGCCTTGCAAGGCAAGCAAGAAGCTCAAGACTCGGCCAATTCAGCTTAAACATTACTCAAGACTTCAAAGACCAAAGCCAGCTATACATCTAAGCAGCAGTCATTGCCGTTGGACTATAAAAATGCATGGCAGAGTAGAAGCCTAGACTACGCCACCATTGTCAACAACCCAACGTTGCAGAATACACATCCTTGATGGCATTGAGTAAAAGTAAAAGCACATTCATAAATATTATCGCTAATTCAAGTAATCATTCTAGTCATCATATTCATTATCGCTAATGCTTTTGCCCTCGCGAGATGAGCCTTGCATGAAGCGTGTTCAGCGCCTCAACCCAGTCCTCAGTCTGGGCGCCAACTTGTGTACCAATTCTCGACGTCAAAAACTCTGCCATCTTGGCCGCGTTGAACTGTTCACCATACACCACTCTTGCCTCTACCGCAACCGTCACCTCCATTCCGACTGAAGCGTTGCGGCTATTAAGACGCAGAGTTACTTCGACTCTTGTTTTCAAGGGCGCCAGCAATAGCGAAACTGTCGCTGCAAGGCTTGAGTCTGATGTCTTGGTGACAGAGGTCGGGAACCTGTGGTTGATGCGCTCGAGTTGAGACAATGCCCACCCAGCCTTGTCCCAGCCAGCTGACACTATACTCAAAACATTTGTCAAGATAGCCACTCGATCGTCCATTGCTCCAATATAGTCGCGAATCATGTGCAAGAAACACTCCTTTTCCATTCTCTTTGCTTCCGCGTCATTTGTGTCGTCGTCGTCAGTGTGACACAAGTCGATTTGAGAGGCCTTTGCCTCGTGTTGCAAGGCCTGCAACGTGTTGAGAAAATAGACAAACTCGATTTCGTTCCGATAAGTCATTGAAAGTCTCGTCCCAACTATTTCCTTGATAGACCAGCCGTATTTTGTCTCGACATCGTCGACACGAGCTGTGGCAAACAAGTTAGCATCAACGATTGAAATACCGACGCAGTGCACATACCCTTCAAGGCATCAACTTCTTTGCTACTCCAGCCGCGGCATTCTTCCCGAATTTTCTCCGCGTCGTTTATTTCCGTCATCACCTGTTCTTTTTGAGCAAGCAACTTGTCAACCTCTGTCGTCGACTCGTCCAGCTCTCGCTGCAGTTGACCAATGAGCTCCTTCTTGTGCGCAATGTCGGCATCCAAAAAGGTTAATTGCTCTCGAGCGGACTCAAGCTCCACAGGATCAGACTCGGCCAGCTCACGTGCAGCTTCTTGCAGGCTGTTGCATTCCTTCATTAAAGCCTCACAACTTGTCTCGAGACAAGGCAGCTGAGACGACAAAATTTGTTCTTGCGTTTGCAAGAGCTCATCATCACGCTCCATGCCTTTGAAAATACTCACGAGCCCTTCTTTGAGCCCTTCTTGCAATTTCATTCTCCACTCATACCACATGGCTTTACTCAGCAGCCTAGAATGTGTCTTGACATTCTTGAATTGACTGTCCATGAGTGCTCTGACGCTTGGGGTGGCCGACATGTATTCCCGGAACAGTGGTGGATTCTCTTCCAGTGTATCATTTTCAATCTCCTTGACCATGTGGCGTCCTTCGGATATGTACTTTTTGAGCTCGCGGCACGAGTGCTGGTACAGCTCGAGCATGGGCACCGTGCAGGCACCCGCCACCACACAGCGCTCCAAGGAAAGCTCATCTTGAGCGTCTGGACCCGTGCCATTGCTTGCTTGTGTTGGAGCAATTGTGGGCCGCCGCTTCGCTGTTGTCAGTTCCATGAAGCGAATCGATGTCAGGTTCAAGAAGTCTTGGAGATGAATTTTTTCCTCGGCGACTTCCCTTTCAAGTTCCGAATCGTTTTTGACATGCGAATCCCCAAAGTCCACCTCATGTACCGTCCTGTCGCTCTCAACATCTTTGAAGCGGTCCTGCTTTCGAGGAGTCGTCACCTTTTCCTTGGTAGGCGACATGGGTGATGGAGTTTGGACATTGCTGCTTGTTTGGTCCAGGCTTCTTCTCGCCGACCGTGTGAGGCGTCCAGTCGTCTCTGCTCGTGACGATGGTTGAGGTAGCAAAACATTCTTGACTGGGCTGCCTTGATAATCTTTGATACGCTTAACGCCGTCGTTTTCATCATTGTCATCCAGCTCAGCAGGGCGTTTGCCCAGAAGGCCCTTGGCGCTACCCACGTGCAGGCTCTTCCTGCCCCGGAGCGGATTCTTCTTGGGACTGAGCTTATCAATCATTTCTCTGAGATGCTTAGAGCCATCACTATTTTCTGGCAATCCGTCCGCCTCTCTTTCGAGAATCTTGCGCTCATTCTCCTTGTTCATTTCATCCTGTCGCTCCTTGTCGATTTCCAATTCAATCGATTTCGGATCTTCAAAGGCTACAGTGCGCTTTCCAGGGACAAACTCGGTTGCCGACTCCCCGATTGAGGCACGACGGTCAAAGAGAGCCGCCACCTGGGGTGATCCGAGTCCGCTTCTGTCAGCCCCTACCCCGGACAGGTCGCGTTTCGACGGCGTCAAGACAATTGTCGGAGTGCGACTTCCCAGCTTGGAAATTGCGTGAAACGGAGATGCTTTGTTGCTCGACCTCTTTGGCTGTGGAGTTGTCTTTTCGCTCCTTGGTGTGCGTCGTTTTGGAGAGGATGAGAAGCTTTGAGTTCGTGTTGCCGAGTTGACCCTGTCCGAGCCAGCGCGAGTCTTACTGGGCGTCGCTGGCTTGGCGGGTGATGGCGTTTTTGACACACGCTGCTCTCTGGTAGGAAGAGCCTGAGCAGACGGCCCTGTGCTGCGGCGTAAGCCTCGACCATGAAAGGCAGATAGCCCAGGACTATCGGCCAATGTCTCCAAAGCTCTCTGAGTAACAGGCAGAGGGCTTCTTGACGGCTCGTCTTTGGCCACAACGGTTAAAATGGCGCCGTGAGCGCCGTCGGGTTCGTCAACCTCTTCCATCATAACACGCTTGTTCAGAGTCCTTGGGCTGTCTTGTTCATTCTTGATGATGCTTCCAATGGCAGACGTGACATCCATAACCATGGACATGCCCTCGTCAGCTTCTTTGGGCGACTTGTTAGCCGCAACGATCCGGCCAACAGCAACAGTCACATCCATGGTGGCATCATCCGACTCTTTCTGAACCTGTTGACTGAGGGTTCGCCGGCGATTGGGCAAGAGAGACTCGCGCTTGTTCTTGTTAATGGCTCCGCCCAGGACTGTTGTCAGTTCCATTGACATGTTTTCGTTTTCATCCAAGTCTTCTGTGTCTTGGCTGGGACGAATTCCTCCCAGCGCAGTGGTGAACTCCATTGTCGCATCTTCCATCACAACGTCACTCAAAGGCCCTGAGCCAGCTCCGTTTCTGGACGCTGCATCATGTGGTAGTATGCCTCCAAGAGCAGTCGTAACTTCCATGGGCATCTCCTCTGTTTGAGCCTCGTTGGTCTGCGTG
The DNA here is from genome assembly GCA_002591415.1 of Ophiocordyceps australis. NCBI lineage: Eukaryota > Fungi > Ascomycota > Sordariomycetes > Hypocreales > Ophiocordycipitaceae > Ophiocordyceps > Ophiocordyceps australis. The sequence continues at coordinate 114,700 of NJET01000052.1, read as the reverse complement.
GGCTGCAGTATACGGCCGACTGCTTTCGTCACATCCATATCCATGTCCATGTCCATGTCCATGTCCACATCCATGTCTATGTCCGTGGCAGTCTTGTCGTCGGCCGATTCAACGCGTGGCTGTTCTTCCGATCCACCCGGATTGGATTTCTGGGGCTGGTTGCTCTTCTTGATCCAGCCAAATGACGGAATGACTTCTTCCCCGTCATCAAGAGCTTCATCATCCGAGACGCTACCAAGATTTTGGTTTCCAGCTCTGCGCGCAGCCATTCTCAGCGCCTCCTCGAGCGTCGAGTCTTCTGCCGATGCGGCTGATCGATTGGATGCAACTGTAGTGCCCGTAATCTCGATTGTGTCGACAGTCACCATGGACCCGTCATCCGAGTCGCTACTGAAGCCCTCCACCTCTTCCTCAGCAATTTCCTCTACCGCATCTGCAGCCTCAGAGTCGGAGCTATAAATGATCGACGTCATGGTATCGTCGTCCCCATTCTGGGCCCTCGGCTCCGGACCCTTGGCTTGATTTTGCTGGTCCAGTGGAGACTGCGAATTACTGTCGACCTTTTCTGGTGAACCTTGCTGCGGATCAGAGGTGGAAGAGCCGGGGGTTTGAGGTGTTTGCGACATGGAGGAGGCTCTCCTTGTTGAGTCGGTAGATGTGGTCGAATCAGGTGCGCATTCAATTTCATGAAACGTGTGCAGCGTCGCTTCAGCTGCAAAGGACACTCTTCTGTTGGCTAGAGATTTACGTCTAGCATCTCGCCGGTCGCGCTCCTCCTTTTCCTTGGCTGCTGCTTGTTGCTCCTCTTCAGTTCGTACAGCAACCTTGGAGTCTTCGCCTGAAGAGCTCGAGCTGTTGCTCAAGTCTCGGCCTCTGGTGCTTCCGGGGCCACCATTTGCCGTCTTCTTCATTGGAGGTATCTCGGGTATTGTCGGTTTGAGAATCGATCGTGGAAGCTTGAGGGGCCCAGCAAGCGACTATTGCTCTGTCAGAGGACAATTCCAACATGTAGGGTACAATGCACATACCGCCCGTCTATTCCCATCCCCAGACTTTAAAGCATCTAGGCCACCAGGCCCCATACTCTTGCTGCGAGACCTTCGACTAGGAGCTATCGAGCTTCCCAAGTCGACCGTCGCATTCTCTGTTTCCATCGTTTTTCGAGTACTAGAGATTGTTCCAATTGATTTACGCGCCCTACGCGTCGTCGGCAGTGTAGACTCGCCCGGCGGAGACATGATGGCGGCGTCTTTGTGCTTGTCCGTGCCAGGGAAGGTTGGCGTTTAATCGAGGTTGCAGTGCACCGCGTTGTGTTGTTTACTTGCTCTAGCGGGTCGTCGTGGTACGTATTCGTGTTTCTACATGGTCAATGTCAATCACGATGCGAACTCACGTGCATTGGAATGCAGCTAACCGCGAGCATAGAATATGTCACGTGCATTTAACGGGTCTATTCGCCTACACAGCCAATCTAATTTTTGTAAGCCCTAAGGCCGCAGAGTGACAGAATTTTGGTGTGCGAATGCCCTAGTCTCTCTATTCGCTCATTCAACTCCTCGTCTGGCGCAGCATCCATCATCGACACGTCCGCTTGCACGACACCTTTCCGGAGAAGGATCATTCAAGATGTCAGTCGATTCGTCTTGAAGAATTGACGGGTCGCAAGCTATTACCGAGGCTAACTCAAGCACAGGGCGACCGAGTTGACTGTTCAATCGGAGCGTGCTTTCCAAAAGCAGCCTCACATTTTCCAAAACTCCAAAGTCAAGGCCAAGAGCGCCAGGCCAGGCAAGGGTGGTCGACGATGGTACAAGGATGTCGGACTCGGCTTTCGCACTCCCAAGACCGCAATCGAGGGCAGCTATATTGGTACGTGTTTGCGACGTTTATACTTGATGGTTCGGCCGAGGCGGACCTTGTCCTCGCAAAGCCATGGGCAGACGCAATGACAGTCGCTCAAGCACCGAATACACACGGCCACCAATCTCTTTGCGAATAGACAAGCTAATTCTCGAGTAGACAAGAAGTGCCCTTTTACTGGCCTTGTCTCAATCCGCGGCCGTATCCTTACTGGCACTGTGGTGTCCACCAAGATGCACCGCACCGTCATTATCCGAAGAGAGTACCTGCACTTTATCCCCAAGTACTCTCGATATGAGAAGCGCCACAAGAACCTCGCTGCCCACGTCTCACCTGCATTCCGTGTTGAAGAAGGTGACCAAGTTACCGTCGGCCAATGCCGACCTTTGAGCAAAACTGTAAGTTGACCGCGACGTGTGCCGGCTCTCAAAAAAATGATGGTCACAGGAATCTAATTTTGCACATGCAGATCCGTTTCAACGTTTTGCGTGTGCTGCCTCGAACAGGCAAGGCAGTCAAGAAGTTCAGCAAATTCTGAGTTGGGCGTCTATTCTGGCATCTTTTCGGCGTGATAAATCATGGGTACGGGAAATCCAAACGGTTGGGCTGGACAGCGGAGGCTTGTGGGCAATCGATTCTTCTAGGGTTGCAGCAGAGAATAAAGAGGCTCATGATTGCAACACCAAGGAAAGACTACATCTACACCACATTTTGTACGAGTCTGTTGCAATGTGATGCGCAGCTGTGTGTGGTGCTGGATCATTCAACTGCTCGACTTGTCAATTACGAATTGATTAATGCAGAAATGCTCCACACGATTTCCAGCCAGAGAAGCTACCAGCTAGTACTGTGTAGTGTAAAGGCTTAAGCTGTACAAGATTTGACTAGTGCTGACTTGTTGCTATTGTGTGTTGATTTTTTTGGCAGAGTTGTTATTTTGAGCTCTAAAAAAATGTGATTGGAGATGCTGATGCTCCTTTATTTTGTGAGGTAGAGCAAGCTCCAAATCAAGTGTGTTTTGACGAGTGCCTTGTCCATAACTTTGCACAGTGTTTCCAGACAGTACATATTCATGTTCGCACACCACGAACAGGTGAGCTTGCAGGCGTTGAGACTGCAGAGAGCAAAGAGGCTTTACAACGACGGCATCTGCAACAACTCGACAGCATCCCAAAGTCTTGCTTGACAGCTCTCTCACCTCGGCAGTATATCAGCTGCCATGGGCTGGTTTTCAGCCATTTTCGGCTCCAAATCAGACCCGCTGACTTCTCTCGACCCCAAGCTGCGAGAGTATCTCGAAAAAGAATCACCGCTAAAGTACACGCCCAACAAGCCAGCGCCGCCGCCGCGCCCAGCCAGCCCAGCAAAGAGCCAAGATGGCGACAAGGTAGCCACTGCGGAAGCGGCAAAGCCCGCGGTTCCTGCGGCGAGCCTCTACCAAGACGGCCGATATGCACACTTGTGGAAAACATATCGCCCTCTGGCGCAAATCGAAGAGGAGACGGCGTCGGATCACGACAAGATGATGAATGTGTTTGAAGCATTCAAGGCGCGCCGGGCCAAGCTGGGTCGCGCGGCCATGGAGAATTGCATAATGCAGCAGGAAGAGTGGACGAATTGCATGAGAAACGGCAGCTGGGAGGACCAATTGGTAATGTGCAAGTATCAAGTGCGCCGCTTTGAACGATGCTACCTGATGCAAACGGTATGCCTCTCCCTGCCCTCCCTAGCATCCTTTCCCTCCTTAACCAAATAACTAACTCCTTTCCCCCCCCTCTTGCAGCGCTTCCTCAAAGCCCTCGGCTACGGCTCCGACATGAACCGCCACCCCGACGTTGACGAAGACATCCAAATGCACGCCGACGCCCTCTTCCAGCGCATGCTCGAGCACGAAGCAGCCGTTGAACACGCCAAGCAGCACGGCACCCCCATGCCCGTCTTCCAGGTGCAGCTCCCCAGCGCCCCATCCACAACCACGCCCCCTCCCGAGCTGCCCAAGGCGGTGCGCGACAGACTCGACGACATGCCCGAGGCGGACCGCGCTGCCGAAGAGGCTGCCATTCGCGCAGACTTGCACATAAAGTCGGCCCTGGCGAGCGAAGTGAGTAAACTATGGGACAAGCAGCGCGAGGACCGCCAGGCAAGAATGGATGCGGGCAAGGGCACCTATTGGGATACTCTCGCGACGTTGTTTTCAACGAGCAGTGACGATGAGAAAGACGGCAAGGACAAGAAGTGAGGGAGTCTGGTTGACGAGGGTGGCAGCCAATGTATCAAGATGTTGTTGGTTTCATAGCCCTGCGAATTCATTTTTTGTGTCTACTGTACATCTGTACGAGTCGCAAAAACTTTGACGGCTTGCTTTGCGTGCAAAACGAGCTCTTTGAAATGATGTCAAGATGATCCTCAAAGACCTTTCTTCTCGAAACTATATACTATATATACTGTAATATTTGTTCGAGGTACATCTGATTTTGATATATACCCGCGGTTTCGTGGTCTAGTTGGTCATGATTTCTCGCTAACACCGAGAAGGTCCCCGGTTCGAGCCCGGGCGAAACCATTTTTTGCTCTACGCATAAACATTTCGACATTTACAATGCATCAAATTGTTTCTTGCGTCATCTTTTTTGCCTGTTTATCTACTCGACTTTATTATAGCCGTATACATTAATCTCTCCACCTTGCTGTGCTATGAATACCGTGGTAACTGCTTGACATGGTGTGTCCTACCCTATATCCAACATTGACGGCATGGTATTTACATGGCATACTTTATCACTATTAATTATAATATAAATACACTAGGCATTTTATAGAATACATCTTTTATATTTATATAGTTGGTAAATAAGCAAGCTAGTTAGTTGGCAGAATGTTATGCTTTAAATATTCAGCACCATTACAATACTAGCCTCATTACAACATGTGCCTTGGCCTGGAAATATATCCATATAAATAAGCAGGCCCGAGTTTAAAACAATACGACTCAAAATTCACAAGCAAGAATAAATAGAGAATAAAAAAATTGTCAAGGGTGAAACGAATCGCCAAAGCAACCAAGAAGCGGAAACACGTTCCCTCAGGCCATGGCGTCAGAGAGCCCTTGTGAAGCGATTTTTTAATCTTGGAACGCGCAACGCTTGAGAAGCAGATTCGCAGCTGCAGCTCAATTCATATACATGTACATTAATGTACAGCGCATTCCGTCGTGGTACCTATAGTATTCCACGTCTACAGCTCTTAATCATGGGTTAGCAGTATGCGAACCAAAAGCGCAGGACAGCTCCAAAAGGACCCCCCCAAAAAAACGCACGTCTCTTTTCCTCCAACACTTGTCCTTGATGGAGACGTATTTTTTTTTTCAATAGACAAGATCGATTTAATACATCGACTTTTTGCCCTTGCCGCCGCCGCTACTGGTGGGACAGCCGAGCAGCTTTGAAGCGGCTCATGGCGGGCGCCTCTCCAGTCTCCTGGTCCACAATCTCGACAGCCTGCTCCTCTGGCTCGAGATAGCCGCCCTGGCGCTGGATAAACCTATTCCGCAGGCGCTGATGCTCAGCCGCAAGCGCGCCGTGACTAACTGCATTCTCAACATGGCTAGGCGGCACAGCTTCACTCGCGGGCTCCCTCTCCACAAGCTCATTAGCTAGAGTGACGCCCTCTGGCCCCGGGGGACCATGCCGCACATCTTGGTGGTGTAGCCGTGCGGGGGCTTCTAGAAAAGACTTGGGCACCTCTTGACCCGGAGGACCATCCCGTATTGCCAGCTTGAAGCGTGACTTGGTCTCGCGAGCCTGGGCATGACTTGTCTCGCCAGACAAGACGGGCCGTTCGACAATGTCGCTCAGAGGTTCAACAAGCGGCTCGTCTTTACCATTGGCTGGTGTAGCCCCGTCTTGGTGCTCTGGAGCAATGTCTAGGCTCGGGGCAAACCGGACGCCCTTTTTGTCCGCGTCGCCCTTGCTGCCTTGGTTGGCCTTGAGGCTAGACTTGGAGGGCTCGCGCCTCGAAGCACATGCCAAGTCTTGAGACCCATGCTTGACAAGTATACGACCAATGCCTTGGTCATGTTCCTCGTCCTCTTCTTCATCAGCGTCAGCGTCCTGGGCGGCAGCCTGTGTAAACCGAGACTTGACGCCGAGCTTCTTCTCCAGCTCAAGCATGCGCTGGCGGTACTCATCAGTCACCAGGCGGCTTATAGACCGCCCAAATCTATCCTCTGCGTCCTCGTCCTCGTCTTCATCATCACTATAATCGTCGTCGTCATTGTACTCGTCAGCATGGTATGCATCGGAGCCGTCCTCGTCAGTCGCGCCCTCTTCTAGCTCGAGCTCGGCAACAACGGCTCCCACCTCACCCATGCCATATCTCAGCATCTCCTGCCGCAAGGCTGCGTCGTGTGCATCTTCATTGTCTGGAATGACGGGCTCCTCATTGCTAATACTCTCCTGCTCCTTGGCCGTCTCCATGATGCGCTTTACGCGCTTAGCTGGACGCGACATTTCCGACGACGCGGATGCTTCTGGGGCTGGTGCATCGTCATCCACAAAGGCAATAGTCTTCTTTGACGGCACTGGACCTTGTGCAAGAGGCTGCGCGGGACGAGCTGGAGCCCTTGGCAGAAACTTGTTCGTCTTGACCTGTGGCCTCGATGAAGCTGATGCAGCAGCAGGCTTCTCGGACGCTGCAGATCCATCTATAGCGTTTCCAAGACCCGTCTTCTCCAGCGCTTCTGTAATTCGAGATACCGAGTCGCCGGGACGCTTCAGTTGATACGAGACTACATTGTCATGGTCGTCGAGCACCTCGACAATGTCGGTAATGGGCTGGTCGTCAGCATCCGTGACGCCCGACTGCTTGGCATCCTCAACCACAGCCTCATTCCTCTCAGCTGCACTGAGCTGCCTCTGCAAGTCCTGGATATTCTTGGAGACATAGTCTACGCGACGCTGCAGAGTACTGATGATTTGGCTCCTCGTCCGCCCTTGCTGCTGACCAAAAATCTCATCAAGCTCTTTTCCACGCAGAAACTCGCCTTCAAAGCCTTGATGGATCCCACGCAGTTTGTCGGCCTGGCTCGAGTCATCCGACACTGCCTCGACCTCTTCCTTGAGGGCCTCGTACTCGGCATCCCAGACTTGCCAGTGGTGCAAAGCGCTGCGCAGCTGATGGGCCTTTGCTTGGAGCTCATGGCCGTTGGCTCCGGAAAGGTCGGCTGTAGCGAGCATCGTCGTCTCACGACCAAGGGGTGAAGTGGCAAGCAAGGCTTAATCGTTGAGCAATGGATTTAAACTGGAGCGCAACGCCTTGTAGAGCATGGCGGCTAAACGACGGTTAAAAAGACCCGTCTTTTGTCAAGTCTGCTTGTGTCTTGTAATGTGTAGAGCCTGATTTATTAAAGGCTTTAAAAAAAGCGTTAAACAATGATATCAAGTCGAGGCTTCTGAGAGCCGAAAAAAAAGGGTCTTTACAAGGTAGAAAGGCTGCGCTAAATATTCTGGCGCGGGACAGGGACCAATCATAGGGCGGCTCAGGTCTCATCTCACTCTGACTGGGAAACTCACCTTGCGGCCTCGGGAAGGTGCTCCACGGTAGAGGCAGGACTGCAAGACTCACTTTCAAGACTCACCTTCAACTTGGCCTGCTGGATTCGACTTGTCACCCCCTATCCGCTGCCAGATACTGAAGCATCGCTTCACTTGATGCAACATGCTGCTACACGCCCAAAGCCTCTTGCTAAAACCAGTATAGCCCTTCAACGAATGCAGCAGCACGTCATGGCTTTGTCAAGCAAATCATATGCTGTGAGCCGCACAAGACGCCCTCGCCTCCTCCTCTCACCCAGCACCAGCCTCACTAACTCGCAAGCAACAGGACGCGATTGACGCTCTCAACTCGCTGCAGACACCACATGGCGTCATCCAAGCCAGACGCAAAGCCGGCATCCGGCCCGACGCCTCGTCGATGCGAGAAATGAGAAGCCATCTCAGCCGCATGGGCTACACAGTGCGCGCTCCCTCGCCACGCGTCCACCTCACGCGACTGACGGCCCATGTTGCAGCCCGCCGACCTGGACAGCCTCAACATTGTCCACGTTGCCGGGACAAAGGGCAAGGGCAGCACCTGCGCCTTTGTCGACTCCATCCTGGCCCAGTATCGTCGCACCGACGCCAAACCGCGCTGCACCGGCCTCTTCACCTCGCCCCATCTCGTGGCGGTGCGTGAGCGCATATGCATAAACTCCAAGCCGCTGTCTGAAGAGCTCTTTGCCCGCTACTTCTTCGACGTCTGGGACCGCCTCGGACCCGACAAGCATCAAGCCACTGACGGCTCGCGTCCGATTTACGGCCGCTTCCTGACGCTCATGAGCTGGCACGCCTTTTTGCAAGAGGGTGTCGACACGGCAGTCTACGAAACAGGCATTGGCGGCGAGTTTGACGCGACTAACCTGGTGCAGCGGCCAGTGGCCACGGGCATCACCTCGCTGGGCATTGACCACGTCTACCTCCTCGGCGACACCATTGCCAAGATTGCCTGGCACAAGGCAGGCATCATGAAGCCGGGCAGCCCTGCCTTTACCGTGGAGCAGCTTCCCGAGGCGGCTGCCGTGCTGCGCCAGCGGGCACATGAGCGACACGTTGACCTCTGCGAGCTGCAAATCGACCCGAGGCTGGACAGCATAGAGATTAAGCCAAGTGCCGACTTTCAAAAGAAGAATGCAACCCTGGCAGTGGCGCTTGCGCAGACGGCGCTGCAAAACCTGGGAGTCGAGGTAGTCGAGGGTGAGAGGTTTCCGCAGCAGATTATCCACGGACTGGAACAGACTGTCTTTCGAGGCCGCTGCCAAGTCAAGACTCAAGGCCCCGTGACGTGGTATCTGGATGGCGCGCACACGGCCGACAGCCTCAAAATGTCGTCGCAGTGGTTTAGCCAAGAGGCGGCCAAGTTGTGAGCAGACGAGTCCCTCCACTCATCTTTTTGTTTAAATGCCAAGGGAACGCGACGCTCCTCTGGCCGTGATGTGACTGACAAACGCGCCTCGTCTAGCCCTGGCCCCCGAGTCCTCATATTCAACCAGCAGGACCGCTCCGAAGCCGTCGACTTTCTCGATTCCATCCGCAGCGCCACCTCGCAAGGCCCCGACCGCCCTTGCTTTGACCACGCCATCTTTTGCACAAACGTCACGCACGCCTCCACGGGCTACCGGCGCGACTTTGTCAATAAGCAGATTGACCCGCAAGCCATTAGTGACTTGACGGTGCAGCGACGCCTGGCACGCAAGTGGACCGAGCTGGACGCTGCAGCCAACGTGCTCGTCTTGCCCTCGATTGAGCACGCCCTGGACTATGCGCGCCGCCTCGCCACCGACGTGCATGGAGAGCGCATTCAGGTATACGTGACGGGCAGCTTACACTTGGTGGGCGGCGCCCTGGGCATACTAGACGAGGCTGGGGCACTGTAGTAACGACGAATCCGCACTTGTCTGATATAAATGCACCCAGCAATCTCTCATACAAATGTACCTACTAGCAATCTCTGATACAAATGTACCTAGCAATCTCTTGTTTAACAACTTGGGGAAAAAAAAAAAAAGAGAAAAGACTGGCGCCAGCCGTTCCACTCGCCAAGAGTTGGTGCTCCCCAGTTCCTCAGCTGAGCGATTCCGGTTCAAGGACCTTGAGCGCAGCGCCAACGCTGCCGTGGCCACCCGCCACGAGCACCTTTGGCTTGACGTCTCCCTGCTTGATGGCGGCCGCTATCTTTCTGGCCAGGCCGATTGCATCCGTCATATTCTTGCGAACCTGCATCACGCAATCATCGTGATAGATGCCCTTGTTACGGTCGAGGGTCCTTTGCGACTCCTCCTCCAGTCTCCAGTTGTCTGGCTCACCCACAAGCTCGTTGCTCGTAATGATAATCGTGTTCAAAACGTCTCTTCTCTCCATGAAGCGCCAGGTGGAGTACACAAGTTTTTGCATCATGTCGCACGGCTTCCTAGCATCCATGCTGAGGATGAGAACAATCTGCTCACCGGGAGCCTTGAGCATATCCTTTAGCCACAGGCCAATAACGCGCAAAGATGAAGCAGAGTGCGCCGAATCAAGAAGCCACATGATGTCTTCTTCCTCAATCACCTCAAAGGAGCCGCGCATTCGAGCCTCATTCAAGCCTTGGTCCAAGGCAGGAGGCATCTGCTGCAGCGCCTCAGTGGTTGCCAAGGAGGCGGGATTGAGGCCAAGATGCTCCCTGACAGCCATGATGGCGAGCACCTGTACCACTGTATTGAAGCTGTGGTTAAATTTCAACTCGTGGCTAGCGGAACGAATATTAACCCTAGCCTTCCATTCCTGGGTGACTTCGTTGGGAATTATAGTCAGGTCAGCCCCTTTTTCCTCTGCTCGGGAAATGAGCGTCTCCTCAACTCCGTTTTTTTCTGCTCTATAGCCTAAATCTTTAAAGAAAAAGGCGCGCACACCGCGCTTGAAAATGCCCGCCTTGTTCCACGCAACTTCCTTCCTTGTTGTGCCGAGCATGGGCATGTGGTCCCGCAACAGCGGCGTAACAATACTGACGGATACAGCCTCGGCTGGAAGCACGTTTGTCGAGTCGTACTCGCCGCCAATTCCCGCCTCCATCACCACGTCGGAAATGCCATGCTTGAGGAAAATGTGCCAGGCCATAATGGTGAGATAGCCGAAATAAAAGGGCTTCGACGTGATCGTTTCTGCAACGTGCTGTTCCATGCCCTCCTGGAGCGCTGCCTGCGTGAAGCGGTCCCACAGCTCGAAAAAGGCTTCGGCAAAGACGGCCTGGCTAACGGGCTCGCCATTAATGGCAATGCGCTCACGCGGACTGATAAGATGGGGGCTTGTATATGTGCCGACCAGAGGTTTTTTGCCAGACGAGTCCTCGCAAGAGGCCTGATGCCGCAGCAGCATGGCCGTTGCCAGCGTGCACACAGAGCCCTTGCCCCTGGTGCCAGCAACGTGAATGTGCCGCATCCGCGCCAAGTCACTTGTCGTATATCCCGCGCGCTTCAGCCAAGTCTGCATTTCAGGAATGGCTTGCTCATTGAGCTGTTTGGCTTGCTCGCTACCCGTCTGTAGCTTGTCGCGAACGGATTGGTTCGTTTCCAAGTCCTGGAGCTTCTCAAGCGCCTCGGCATACCCGCGTGTCGAGTATAGTCGATGCAGACCTGTGCGTCCTATGCTTGACAATCGACCCATGATAGAGACGGACCACTGAATGCCAGGCCTGCCAAGGCAGAACCTCAGATGCGCAGCAGCGCAGCCGCTTCTGGCTGCCATTGCTCCTGGGATACTTTTCGAGCGAATTGGTCAATATTTTCCTGCCACTTGAAGCTGTTTTTGCTTGACATGCATGGGAAGCTTTCTGGAAAATTTTCTCGTCAATCAACCATCTTTAACTACTACTACTAGTAGTAGTATTATGAGTGATTTGCCCCTCGTCTACGCAAATATCCTTTGCCTCACTACCTAGATATACCCTGGTAAATAGCAAATTAAGAAGCTCAATCGTTATAAAGGGGTTGTCACTCTGAATTCAAAACCGAAAAAAAGGAAAGAAAAAAACATACGAGACAGTAGGCCCCAATGCGACTTGTGCCACGAGGGAAAAAAAAAACGCATCGCCAGGTCCACCGTCGATACACAGCTACCGGGGCCATTTTCATCCTTGTCAAGGGCAACTTTGAGACCTTGTCAAGGGCAACTTTGAGAGACAAGCAGTCTCTCTAAATATCTTTGCGCGATAATTACCATGCTCTTATAGCCATACGTCAAGATGCTACATTTCCTCTTTAGCGTACAAAGACTAGGAAAAAAAACATAGTCGCTTTTTTTTTCTTCTTCTTCTTCTCTCCTTGCACTCCCATTGCCTAGTCTATCCTCAAGCTCTGCAATCGCGCCTCAGTAGCAATTACCTGTCCAGGAGAATCCAAGTCGTTAGCCATTGTGATTTGTTAGTCGTGTTACTACTGTGCTTCACTTGACTTACATCGAGTGCCTGCTGCACCTCCAACACCTTGCGCACCTCGCTTAGCCAGTCTTTGCTCAGCGTCTTGGCCCACCCATCTAGCCCATTCATCTCTCTGGCAGCAGCGTCGAGATTTCCCTGCTCCAGATATGTCTGTGTGCGCGTCAGGATGCTCTCCACATCGCTGCCCTGGGCAAGGCCCTGCTTCTTGAAGAGCATGTGGCTAAGCATCCAGCTCGATGCGTGACTGGCGACTCCGGCGTCTTCAGGCAACAGTGATGCCTTGCGCACCTCGCCTGCTACTCGGCGGAATCGGTCAATGAGCTGCGACGGTGACGAAATGCCCCGCTGGTAGGCCGCTGGCGTGACTGAAGCAATTGCTGCATTCACCACTGGGTCGTCGGCCGCAATCTCCTTGAGTGCCACTAGCTCGCGGATAAAGGGCTGCGGATGCTGCGCGTCTTCAAGGCTGGCTCGAACCGCCTCAACAGCCACATGCAGCTGCTGAGTCTTGAGGTTGGAATCCACCACCTCGTTGCACTCAGCCGTCAGCTTCCCCAGTTCCGACACGGCAGCTGACAGCTCCTTGAGCTTGCTGAGGCGGCCTTGGCGTTCCTGCTCAACCCGCTGCTCAACCTCCTTGACGAATTCCTTCTTGAGTGCCAAGGCTTGCGCCATGAGCTCGGTCCGCAACCTGGCCTCGTTGAGTTGGCGCTCACGCTCTATCAGTAGATTGACTCGTTCATCATAGTTTTGCTGAACCCGCGACATTTCCTCCTCATATTCTTTTCGCCACTCAAGCTCTTGAACCACCATGGTTTGCTCGACTCGCTTAATCAGCTGTGTGGCAGCCTTGTCAAACTCGACAATCGACGACTTGACCTGTGCCGCAGCCTTCTTCTCTTCCATGGTCTTTAGAGTCTTGAGCCTGTCGCCCATCTTGATGATGTCGTTTTTAGCCTTGTCCATTGTTGATGCGTACTTGGCGTGGGCCCCGTCGGCGTTGATGACGAGAATCACGTCATTGAGCATATGAACCAAATCTCGCACAATGGGCTCATTGGCGTCTGGAAGCTCCATGAGATCAATCAACTTGATAGGCGGAAAACGAGATGGCTCATTGACCTCGGGCGGTTTGAAAGAGTCGAAAGATGGATTTGTGGGCTTCTCTTCAGGTTGAGAATGCACCCTGTCGGCAGTCATGGTCTTGAGCTCGCCAATCTCTGCAGGCAAGGGCTCCGACGACGGCTTCTCTCCAGTCAATGACGGCGATTTGCTTTCCCGTGAGGGGGAAGCGTTGGAATGGCGTCCAGCAGATTCTCCCTTGTCCGAGACCCTCCAAGAAGCACCACTCTGCGCAGGTATTCTGACTGGCTGGTCGCTGGCATGAGACAGCGTTCCGCGTTGTTGAGCCTGAGGAAATCTCTTCCTATAGTCCAGTTCCTCAAGAGCCAAGACTGCTCGCTCTCCATAGGGAATATACTCGGTGAAGAAGTCATGAAAGTTGTCATTGATGCGCGCATACCAGACACCGCCTCCAAACCCAGCTACCCCAACAAGAAGTAATGCCAGTACAAATTTACGCAGCCGACGAAACGTGCCCTTCTTCTCCTGAGGCGGAGGCGGGGGAGGGGGCGTGGGCGGAGCCGAGAATCTCGATAGCTCGTCTTGGAACACCTTGGACTCGCCCACGTCATCAATTGTCGTCGATGGATGAGGCACATTGCCAGCGTCAACTTGAGAGGGGGTTGGAGGAGTAAGAGGCACGTCCTTGACACCCTTGGGCTGGCCCTGGCCGAGGTCGAGCGGCGGCGGTTCTCTCTCGGAGCTAAGAGTCTCCGACGCGGGCAAGATGGGAGGCTTTGGCACGCCTTGAGCGCCGCGCTTAAACTTGGCATAGGATCTCTGCGTTGAAGTGGCACTCTGATCAGCATACACATCAAGTAATAATAATAATACCAACAATGACAGCACAGGGGCCAGGCAAGCAGTCCACATACAGCACCCAATCGCCGCGACGTCGCAATTGGCAATTGGCGCCCTGCAGCAGCCGCAATGGACGTGCTGCCGAGCACCTTTGCCGATTGAAGCGATGAGCGCAGCATTTGGGGGATCCGAATTGGCCAGCAGAGGCTCGTTGCAGCTTTGGCAGTCGAGGCCTCGTCCCACCCATGAGTCGGAGCTGGCGGGCTAGAGGACAAAACTGCTCTCAGGGCAAAACTTCGGTTAGCGCAAGCTCGGCCATAACCGGGTAATGACGCAACGTTGGAGTGGCTTCAGAGGGCGGACGGAGCGTCATTTGGCAAGCAAGAGCAGGCAGAGTGAAGAAGAGCAGGAAACAGCAGGCGGAATAGCGAGAACAGTCTTGCCTCTTGACGTTTTCTTTTGCTGGAAGTCCTTGAATCCGGGTTATTCATATTCTCACGCCCCTGTGCTAGCAGTAGCACTACTTACTCTGACACACTCATCCTTTGGCTACCTTGCTCTCTCTGCTTCGACGCAGACGCCTCATCCTTGTCTTGTGTAGCAATTCACCCTCATTCTGTCAACATTAACAAGCAACAAGTCTCTGAAACGTGATTGGCAGCTTGGTTGCGTCGGCGACGAAGCAAACTAGTCAATGGGTGTCGCCGGCCAAACCGGTGTGGACTTGGGCCTTGGACGCCGCCACCAACCACGTCTCAAAACAGTGCAATTAGCCAACACAAAGGGCCATTCGAAACCCTTGACAAAAAGTGTGCCCAGTATAAAAAAAGCCCGATATTTATTACCAATAAAGAGTCAAAATACTATAGATGGATGCATCTGCCCGTAAAACCTCAAAAAGACCCAGGACTCCTTGAAGAAGAAGAAGAAGAGTTACGATGCACTCGGCTCGAAAGACAAGTCCAAGCAGTCCTGATTCGCTACGAATACTGTCCGGTCTATCATCATGTAGGCCGAAGCCTTTGCAATTTGGATATAGAGAGGAAGCAGTCAGCTTAGCAGCTGCAAGGACCTCCAGTGTTTGTATTTGCGTTTTCAGACGTCAGGCTGACGCCTGGTCGCTGGCCTGGCCTGGCGTGTCGTGGGCCAACCTGGTCCAAGGGAAGCTTCCGGGCAATGGCGGTGAAGAGTTCGCGTACATTCTCGGCCGTCTTGGCCGACGTCTCAAAGAAGAGCAGTCCGGCTTCGCGCGCATAGGCTTCTGCATCGGCTGCAGGAATGGCTCGCTTATCGGGCTGTTCGCTAACCAAATCGAGTTTGTTGCCGGCAAGCGCAATGATGATGTTTTCATTGGCTTGTCGCTGTAGTTCCTTTACCCAAGCTTTGGCCTTGTCTAGAGAAGACTGGAGAGGGTAAGCAAGAGCTCGGCACAACAACAAAGGTGACTTGGAGCAACAAACCGATTGGGTAATGTCGTAAACGACTACGGCGCAGTTTGCGTTGCGGTAGTACATGGGCGCCAGGGACTTGTATCGCTCCTGGCCAGCAGTGTCCCATATTTCAAACTTGACCGTTGTATTCTCATCGAGAGAGATGGTCTGAGTAAGGAAAGCAGCGCCAATGGTGGATTCGCGGAAAGAGTCGAATTGGTCCTAGACGGCAACGGGGTCAGCGGTAAGGCTCATGATGGGCGATGACAAGACATCAAGACGTGCCTTGACAAAACGCAAAACTATTGAGCTCTAGCAGACAATGTCAGCAAGTCCAAGACGCCGTCGTGAAGCAGCAGCCAATGGTGTCTACCTTTCCAACAGCAGATTCGCCTGCACACACAACAAGACTGCGTAAGCCAACAAGTCAACAGTCTAGACAAGCAGAGTGCATGCCTACCAAGCAAGACTAGCTTAAACTGTGCAAAGCGGTTATTGGCGCCACGGCCGGCGGCTGGTCCTCGAGCTGCCATTTTTCTGCTCGTTTGCAAAAAAAAAAAAAGGGGGCCAATATGGGTTGAAGCGCGCCTAGTTTGCCTGGGTGCTGCTCGACTGGTTGTGTCAAGAGGCTGGGGCTGGTGATGGCGGCGTCGATGCGGAGCCCGTCAACCAAGGAGGCTGTGCTGGCGGGATGTGGCGTTGCGCAGATGCACGGCGTTGACGCGCCTGGCGCCGGTCAAGGTGAGCAGTGGCGAGAGGGGCGGGCGATGAGGCGATGGAGGCTGAAGCGGGGACAGGCACTGCTCTCAAAGGGCTGATGATGTGCTCCGTCTTGTTTGTTGCCTGCTGGGGGAAAAGTGGCTTGCGTTTGGCGAGGTTGAGAGATGGAGAGATGGCAGCGGCGACGTCTTAGGTAAGCGGAGGGTGATGCAGGGAGTATTGCGGGATTGGAGGGAGAGATGGGGGCGGCGTGTGGCACGTGTGGCAGCGGGCCCAGGGCGAAGCTTGCAGCGGCCAATAGGGCCCTAAGACGACTAAAAGGCAGGGTGACGACAGGCCGTTGCACAAGCAACACCTGGCCTCATCTCTGCTCGACAGGCGCTGTGCCCGGGACAAGGATTGGACGGAGCGGGCGGATGGTTTGCCCCAAGAACAAGGGCTCTGGGCGACGATAAGTCGACGGCACTCGTGCACAAGCGCTCGCTGCAGCTCTGTCGGATGCCATGGCGCCTCTTGCAGCGGCCAAGCTGCCCTACCGCGACATCAACGTCAAGGTGACGAGCGACGCCTATGCCTTTACCTCTCCCTCGTCTCCCGATGCGCCGGCGTTCATCATGGACCGCCCCACGGGCGATATCCGCATGGCCGATGCCTCTCTGCTGGCGGGCAAGCGCGCCACTCGGGTGTCGAGCGTAGCCGGCATTCTCGGCGTCATTGAGCTGAGGCTGGGTAAGTCTCCCTTTTTTATTTTTTTTATTTTTTTTAATAAACGCCCCTTTTTGGCCACGACTGACCAAGACGGGCGCATGGACAGACAAGTACGTCGTCGTCATCAGCAAAGCGCAGCCCATGGGCCGGCTCAAGGGCCACATGGTGTACAAGGTGGTGGCTGCCGAGCTGCTGCCGATGCGAGAGCGGCTGATTCGCGACGCCGACGAGGACTCGTTTCTCGACCTGCTCAAGACGTTTCTGCGGCGCGGGCCCATGTACTTTTCCTACTCGATGGATCTGACCAACTCGTTTCAGCGCCAGTCGCAGGCCGAGGTGTCGAGCCCGCTGTGGATGCGAGCCGACGACCGCTTCTTCTTCAACAAGCACCTGCAGACGGCGCTGATTGACTTTCGCCGCGGCGGGTCGCGCAGCCAGCCAGGCCCGCAGCCGGGCGTGGACCCGTTTATCCTGCCGTGCATGTTTGGCATGCTGGAGATTCGGCCGACCAAGTTCAAGACGACGCCGCTGACGCTGGTGCTGGTGTCTCGGCGCTCGCGACACCGCGGCGGCACGCGCTACTTTACGCGCGGCATCGACGGCGACGGCCACGTGGCCAACTACAACGAGACGGAGCAGACGCTCATCCTCAACGACAGCAGCAGCGGGCTGGGCGGCTTCGCGGGCAGCAGCGACATGCAGAGCGGGCGCTTTGCCCCCTCGGCGGCCGGCCGCGAGATGCAGGTGCTGTCATATGTGCAGACGCGCGGCAGCGTGCCCACGCTCTGGGCCGAGGTGAATAGTCTGCGCTACACGCCCAAGCTGCAGGTGCGCGCCCCCGAGGCAGCCCTGGCAGCGGCCCAGCGCCACTTTGACGAGCAGGTGCGCATCTACGGCGACAACTATCTCGTCAACCTGGTCAACCAGCGTGGGCGCGAGAGCCGCGTCAAGGAGTCGTATGAGCGCATGGTGCACTCGCTCCTCTCGGGCCCCACGCAGCAGCTCGACGCCGACGCCTCGACGCCGCAAAAGTTTAGCACCATTTCGCCCTCTGCCCGCCGCCGCCCCGTTGACCAGCTGCACTACGTCTACTACGACTACCACAGCGAGACCAAGGGCGCCGCCAGCCACCGCTCCTCGCCCCTGCTCGACAAGCTGCGCGACGCCCTGGCCGCCCAGGGCTACTTTTGCGGCTTCGACACGCCTGCAAACGTGGCCGGCGCCATGGACGCGCGCGCCCTGCAGACGAGCGTCATGCGCGTCAACTGCATGGACTGCCTCGACCGCACAAACGTGGTGCAGAGCATCTTTGCCCGCTACACCCTCGACCGCATGCTCGTCGACACGGGCCTCTTGACCCCCGGCTCCTCCTTTTGCGACGAGGATGCCGCCTTTGAGCTGCTCTTCCGCAACATGTGGGCCGACAATGCCGACGTCGTCTCCGCCTCGTATGCCGGCACCGGCGCCATGAAGACGGACGTGACGCGCACCGGCGCCCGCACCAAGCTCGGCGCCCTCCAAGACGCCCGCATCGGCATCACCCGCTACCTGCTCAACAACTTTCGCGACGGGCCCCGCCAAGACGCCTATGACCTCTTCCTTGGCGCCTACCAGCCTGGCCTGGCCTCGTCGGGCTCCAGCCTCGTCTTTGCCGACCGTCGCCCCTTGCTCATCCAGTCGGTGCCCTATCTGCTGGCCTTTAGCATCTTTGTCCTTGTCGTTGGCCTCTTGACCCGCCGCGACCCTGCTTCGCGCGTCTTGCCCCTGCGCGTCCTGCTCTTCTTTTGGGCCGCTGTTGCTGCCTGGTGCTTTTACTTTATCTGGAACCACGGCATGCTCTATGTAAGTCTACACCTAGCCAGCCCCCCCTAGTATCCGCAGCTATTGACGCCCTCTCCAGGTCAACTGGCCCCGCCTCAACCCCCAGTCCTATGCCGTCGATGGCTTCACCGAACACTACTCCAAAGCTCGCAAAAACGCCCTCATTGGGCCCTTTGTCGCCCGCCATGAGAGAGGCCTCAGCGTCGTGCGCTACTCCAACGCCGAGGAGGGCAAGAAGAGAATCGAGTGATTCGACTCCTTGGACAAGAATCTCTTGCCCTCGTCTTCCTCCTCGAGTCGCCATGGCCCCAAACCTTGTTAATATTCTTGTCCTACAATTCCTTCTCTTCTCTTTTGCTCTTCTCTGCAACGCATGCCAAATGTATTTTTGCTCACCAGTAGACTTCCCCCCCCCACCCCCACCCCCTCCTCTAGGCTGTTGTCTACCTTGTTTGCGCGCACGTGCTAAAAATAGCCACCGAGGCGGGTTGGAAAAGGGCATAGCAACAACAGTTGATAGAGCAGGAAACCCACTGTGGAAGCTCTCATAGATAGCATTTTTTTTAACAAAAACAAAACAAAAAAAAAGCCACGCTTGTAGAAATCAAAAGTTGTGCCGGTATTGCTTCCCTGGCAGTTCTGACTCGACGCTTCATTGCCGGCAGCTATCTATCCGTGATGCGCCAGTATGCCCCTGCCCTGAAAAAGAGCCCAGATCTATCTCGACAGACATAAGAAAGGAATGAGAGTTGAAGGAGGAAAAAAAAAAAAGAAACCCTCAGTATACTAAAGGAGAGAGTAGAAAGAAAAAGACTCGTCCCCACGGCGTCAAACATTGCAACTAATGCCATAATGCCCTCCCAAACCATAGCCCAGTTACCCAAGAGCAATTCCACAAGTCGTCTTTGAAAAGGCGCAAAACCCAAAAAAAAAAAGGACCGCAGAGGCAAAATACCACCCATAGGGATGCCAGATAGAGTGAATACCTAGTAAACAAAGAGGGGGTATCAAAGCAACTTGTTACAAGGCCTCAAAAAAGACAAAATCAAAGCGCTACTGGCCAGCTATAAAAGGCCTCGACTCGGCTCGACGCACACATGACGGCGTGAATAATGATGGACGAGTAGCAAGAGCAGCAACCGAGCAGGTGGAAGAGGCGCATGAGCGTGGCCAGCCTAGAGCCAAAAGAGCCACCGCACGCCCTTCCAGACGCCGCGAAAGAGGCCGAGGCCCAGCCTCAGGGCAACAACGACAAACCACACATACCACATGAGGCCGACGAGCAGCCATTCCACCATGAGCCACAGGCCGCGCCGCAGCCAGCGCAGACGCCGACGTCGGCGCCGCAGCATCTTGTCAATCACATCGACAACGTGCTTAATCTTGAGCGGCTGATCGAGCGCCAGGTTGCGGCTCGTCTCGTCCGCCTCGTCGGCCGCTTTTCGCGTCATTTCCGATAAGTCGTCCACCAGACGCGCCCGCACAAGGCCAATGCTTCGCTCTAGCTCGGGGCTCGTCTGCTTGACAAAGCCGTCTGCCGCTGCATGCCAGCGCTGTCCTGATGCCTGGATCGAGGCCCCCAGCGTCTTGATGGCTAGACAATACAAGTCGCAATGCGCCGCCTCGACATCCTTTAGCTGGCTGTTGTCGACATCAAGCTGGTAAATCTCGGTCCACCCAATCTCCGGGCAACTCGCCCTCACAAGAGCCTCCTTGGCAATGCCACCCCCACGCTGAAATGGCTTGTGAAGCTGATGCGCTCGCCTGTTAATCTCCATGGCCTTGATGCCCGAGCTGAGCACAAGAGCTCTGACACGCGCAATCTCGCGTCTCGAGAGCTGCGTCTGCTGGCTCGTGCACTCTTGATCGGCAATGGACCAGTGCCGGCTCAGCTGCCGCCCCCTGACTTGAGACGGTGCAGCTTCCATGCTGCTGTTGCCAGCGCGTCTAGTGGCGTCGTCTCGAGGGTAAAAGTCCGACTCGGAAATTCCTGCATCTCCAGGATGCTGCCTGCGCATCCCAGTGGGCGAGAGCGAGTCGGACGCACTTGGTACGTGCAGACGTGGCGGCTTGGGACGCTCCAACCCAGGCGAACGACGGCTGTCATGATTGGCCGTCTCACGACCCTGCTCTTGAGTGTTTGGCCCAGGGCGTTTTTCCAGGCTAGGCCTGAATTCGGGCATGGCCTCTAGGAAATACTTCGAGGGCCGACGACCTTGAACTTGCAGCGGTTTGGGTGCCTGAGTGCGCGACGCTGACAGTGACCTTTGCTGGCGGCCCACAGAAACCTCGATATCCGACTCATCAGTTGCAGCAGCCTCGTGCGCCAGTGGCGCCTCTGCAGCCTCGTCCTTCTTCCACAACAGATCGCCTAGTTTAGACACACTCCCGCGAAAGACACTGTCTAGTCGCGGGCTCTTGAGCATGTTGCGTAGGCCGCCTCCCTCTTCGTGACGCGAACTGCCCAAGCGACGATGCGTCCTCCAAGAGTCAGATGGCCTTTCAGAGATTGTCTTCTTGATGGGGCTTGTCTGATGTCTTCCCCGTGTGTTGGTCCTTTCCGCAGGCGGCATGGAACTGTCGGCAACATGGCTTAGATCCTGTTCAGTTTCCACAAAAGAAGTCCCGCTTCCTGCATCACCGCTGATGCTGTCCTGGAAAAGGTGCTTGATCTTGTTTAGGCGGTTTCGGCTTGGAGATGCAGCTCGACTGCCCACCGGAGAAACTTGGGCATTGGCCATTTCCTCAAATCTCTTGTTTGAATCACACACGTCGGGCGAAGCTGGTACCGACAAGCCGTCTCGAATCGACTGGTCCGACGACTTTTCCGACACCTGGGGACTTGGACGCTGCAGCAGCGACGAAATGGTGTCAAGGGCTTTGCCGTGGTGGTCGCTCAGGTCTGCCGCTGAGCCTCGCCTGCTTTGCAGACGGCTAGACGTTTGCGAGTGCCCATCCTGGTCTCCCCGCGTGCCATGGACGATTCCTCCGTTGAGATCCCGGTCGCGGTTTTCCTTGGCAATCATCTCCAGCATCTGCTTCTCCAGCAAATCATTGCTGTCGCTCGTCAAAGTCGCGCTACGGCCTGGTCTCATGACTGAGTGTCTGGCCTCATTCTCGCTGCTCGATATGTCCGAGGTTGAGTCTCTAATCGATCGCAAAAGGTCTTTGGAACGGCGTCCACTATGCATGGAGCCGCTGTGCCGATGCGGAAAGGCGCGTATGTGCTGCAGTCTTCGTTTGGCTCGATCTCGAGCACTACCACTCGAAAACCCAGTGTCGACTTTGGCCATGGCGTCGGGTAGACTATCCGAGCCCGACGTGCCATGACTACCCATTTCGCGAGACGTTTGTGATGGCAGTGGAAACATCTTGCACCAGTTGCGATCCTCCATTAGATTCTTGTGGTGGTCTTGCTCGAGCCAATGCGCATCTGCAATCAGGTCCCAGGGCTCAATGACCCAGTCGACTCGAGGTCGTCGCATCCGAGGAGGAGCTCTGTTGGCCACAGTGTCGTGTGGGCCTTGCTCATCCGTGTCTTGGAAGCCGGGGAATTCTGGTAGGCCCAGCTCCTTGTTGCCTGACAGAGGCCTTGATGAAGATGCACTTTGGCAGATTTCATCAACCCAGTCCCTGACCGTGGCCACATGGCCGAAACCATGGGCTTCGCCATCAATCACCTTGCCCTCGCGTGCTCGGACCTTGCGATTCCGAATATACTGCAGGGGATTATACTGTCGGCCTGTGCAATGGTTCGAGGTTGCCAAAGTCTCGGATCTAGCAAGCTTCTTGTCCATGGAGCTCATAGTCGACGACTGTGCCACGTCGTGATTCAGGGGCGGCAACACGTCTAGCAACCGGCGATACTGAAATAAAAGTTCGATGTGTTGCTTTGCCCTTTGAGCACGCATCGCGGTAGCAGGGGAAATATGTATGCTACTCTCGCTGACTTGGGATGCCCGTGAGTAGCTGTCACGCCTCAAGTCAGACGAAGTCCTGGATGGAGGGCTTGGGTTCATGGAATTTCGGCGCTGTTGTTGGAGATGCTGCCGCAAGTTGCTCCCTGAGCCGCCATCAGCCAAAGGTGCAAGTCGTGGAGGCGTTTCTCGCGATGCGGGTCGTTGCGCCGCTCTTCTCCGCGTCTCGCCGAGGCTGAGAGCCATGTGAACAATCTGGGCCGCGTCAATGCTGCCTTGGAATCCCCCTGTGGCGATGTTTTCGTCATTTACATCTCTGAGAGACGTCGACGACGATCTTCCGTAGGAGCTGCGTGGAGAGGCTGTGTGCGCCTTGGAGGCTGTGTCGCTCTGGTCCAAACCCTGCTGACGTGACCGCTCGGGGGTCCGAGGGCCCGGGGCAGTTTTACCCGTCAACTGCAGCGAGTGTCGCAATGGATGCCCGTGTTCCAGTGGCAACGCATCTGGCAGCAGGAAGCCTCCAGTGGACCTGTGGCGACGCCTTTTGGTGGCCGCGGCAGTCTCTTGTCTCGCAGCCATGGTGCTCGAGCCCGCATCATCGCCCCCATCTTGACGAGGGCTATTGGCCGGCGCCATGGTGTCTCGTTTTCGCCTCGGTTCGGGCGGGGCCTCGTCACCGCTTCTTGTGTGGCCCTGGCGGCGTGCAAGTAGCCTCACATGCGAGTCGTCTGCCATGGAGCTGGGCCTGGCTGCTGAAGACGCATGCTGTAGAGGCCACAAACTTGACCAGATTTGTCAAACGAGGGCCTCCTATGACTGATGAGGGTGCGGCTGCATCTTGAACCTTTGACGTGGCGAAAAGCCGCAATCGGCTATTGCTGTGCACAAAGTTTGCTCTTGGCTCAGCTCCTGCAAAATGCACGCGGAACAAAATTTCATGACCAAGGAAACGTCGAGCAGTCGGCTTGCGGCCTCTCCTTCAGGCCGGCTCGCTAGGTAGGCGAAATGGTAGTTGGGCCACGTTGGAGGGTGATGACGATGGGCGCTGCGCAACTTGTAAGTCGCGACGGGAGTCAGTTGCTGCCACCGGCGCCACGCCAATCTCGAGATCGGGCGCACGTCATTGGACAGGAGCTTGCAGATTTACACCAGAAACCCTCTAGACGCCTAGTAGTGAAACATATACCACCCGTATTCGTATCTACTACTACAGCTAACCACAAACTCCGACCCGTCTCTCCCATTACTGCTAGCTAACCTAGACCTTTTCCTCGGCTCTCCCCCATGCCAACCGCGGCCCCTTGTTGCCTCTTGACAACGTCTGCGCATCGTGCGCAAATTTCCTCCTTGCTCTCCGCCACGTAGCGCCAGCATCTCTGGCACTTGGAGCCTCGAGGCGGCAGCACGTGTACAACTCCCTTGGGCTCAGCCACGCCGTGAAGGGTCAAGGGACTTGAAAAGGTCCACGGAGCGTCTTTCTCTATCTCCGTGTTGATTTCGACTCCCGAAACGACGTACATGTCGGCCATTTCATCTTGATACGTCTTGACCATCGACAAGGTCTCGTCGTCATCCACCTCAATTACCACGCGACATTGTAGCGAAGATCCAAACATGCCTTTGCTTCGTCCTTGCTCAAGAAGTTGCTTGACCACGTAATGAATGGCAATCAATATGCGGCTCTCATTTCGCAGCTGATCTGGATCAATGGTGAAGAGATGGCGTTTGCTTATTACAGGGTCGAGGTAAACCTTGTCGGCCGGATGCTGCCAATAGCTGTCCGCATGCATTGTCAGCCTCGTCCTCTTCCACCACCTTGCCAAAATTAAACACAAACCTGTCATTCTTCATCCACAGCGGCCGATGACACCATATTTCCTCGACTAATAGTGGAGTGATGGGAGCCAACATGCGCAGGAATCCCACCAAAATATAGTGCAAAGCACTGTTGCCATCCCCGCAGTAGAGCCGATCCTTTAGTGCCTCCAAGTAGAACGCAGACAAGTCTCGTCCCACCCAAATACTGATGTGTTTACTTGCTTTGTGAATCTCGTAATCATTAAACGCTTGCACCACCTTTTCCATGGCATCGCTGAGCTGAATCAGGGCAATCTGGTCAAGTTTTGTGAAAGGCACCTCGCCGCTGGGCTCTTGAAGCGAGCCAATAAGCATTCTTAAAACATTGCGATACTTGATGAGATTCTGCTGTATTGGCCGCATGGGGGCGTGGCCAAGCGTAACATCCGACGCATAATCGCAGCTGGCCACCCATAATCGCAATGCATCGGGTCCCAACTTTTCCATTCCGGGCTGCTCTATTACTTTTCCCTCCTTGTATTTGCTCCTAGTCACCAGCATGCCGTGCATCACGTCTTCGGGGTTGATGACGTTTCCTGCCGACTTGGACATCTTTTTGCCTTTATCATCCAGAACGAAGCCATGAGTAATCAGAGTCTTGAATGGGGCAACAATATCGCTGTCTTGCTTGCCGGCGGCCCTTTGCCAAGCCACATAGGTCAGAAGACTCGATTGGAACCAGCCGCGATGTTGATCTGAGCCCTCAAGATAGACATCTGCCACCTCGTTTGCCTCCAGCCAGCTGCATCCGCTGTCAAACCATACATCCAATGTATCAGTGCCACGGCTATAAGATTTCCCTTGAAGCGCTGGTGGGATCCACGCTGCATCGAATTCCTTGCCGGAGAACCAAGCATCGACACTGCGTTGTTGCATGACATTGATGATGTGTTGCATGGTTTCTGGCGTCATAATGGCATTGCCCTCGCTATCGTAGAGCGCGGGAATCGGCACGCCCCAGGGCCGTTGTCGAGAGATGCACCATTCACTCCTGCTCTTGATGAAGCTCTCCAGTCGCGACTTTCCGGCCTCTGGGACAAAGCGCACATTCTCCAAGGCCATGAGAGATGCTTCTTTGATGCTTGAGACGTCAGCAAACCACTGAGCAGTGGCTCTCACAATGACGGGTGTTTTGGTGCGCCAGTCGTAGGGGTATCTATGTTGATGCGCATGTTCCGCTAGCACATCCTGCTTCAAGATGCTCAGCACCGCCATGGCACCCCCTTCTATGACAGAAGGAGCTGATGTCAAGAGCTCAGGCTTCCTGGGATAAGCTTCTTTTGTATAGCAAGACTTGTCATCTATGGGAGCAAACGCATCCATTCCCAGGCGAGAGCACACTTCGTAGTCGTCCTGACCGTGTCCAGGAGCTAAATGAACCATGCCAGTGCCCGACTCGCTTGAGACAAAGTCGGCATGAATGATTTTCTGCGGTGGGGCGCCCTCTTCACGCATCTTGTTGTGATATTCGAGGCCTAGCAGATGAGAGCCCGGAATAGATGCAACCTCGACGGTGAACTCGGGTAGATGCCGGCTAATGATGGGAATACAGCTCGAGGCAACAAGGTAGGCATCCTGTCCGACGCGCAAAACCGAATACTCGAGATCTTGGTGAACAGCGATTGCTTTGTTGGCGGGCAAGGTCCAGGGAGTCGTGGTCCAGATGACAGCGAACAGCTTGTCTTTGCAGTTTGCCAGCTCTGCAAGAGCGCCGCAGCTCGAAGCCTCAATTGGGTATCTGATGAAGACAGCCTGAGAGATGTGATGGTCGTTGTATTCGAGCTCCGACTCGGCCAACGCCGAGCCCGACACAGGGGACCAATAAATGGGTTTGTGCTTGCGATAGACAAGTCCAGAGGCCACCATTGCCTTGAGTAGCTCCAATTGCCTCAGCTGGTAGCGGTGCTGTGTCGTGGCCCACGCATTCTCCCAGTCTGCTGCGACAGCAAAAGATTTGAATTGATTCATTTGAGCCTCCATTTGTTGCTTGGCCAGCTCTGATGCACGCTGTCTGATTTGCCGAGAGCTCAACCCGGCAGGACCTTTCGACCCGAGGGCTTTGAGCTCAATGGGCAAGCCATGGCAATCCCAGCCAGGCCTGTAGCTGACGACTTTACCGCTCTGTATTTGGAAGCGGACAATCATGTCCTTGAGGATTTTATTGAGCGCATGGCCAGTATGCAACGGGCCATTGGCGTACGGAGGGCCATCTTGGATGGAAAAGGATTCTTTGAAATTCTCGCGTCGCTGACGCTCGTAGATGCCAGAGCTTTGGAGTATAAGTCGCGGCCAGTCGGAGGGATGCTGGCGTACTCTGCGCAAGACTGAAAGTCAGCTAGTTGGTATGGGGGGTAGGAAAGTCGGCAGGAGTACGGAATCAGCGATCTGGGAAGCTTCAGCGTCGACTTCCACATGATGAAGCTACGATCATGTCGGCAAAAAAAATCATGGAACACTAGCAGGTGTTTGGAGGCTGTGCAGATTGTGGACTAAAAAAGCTAGCGCAGAGCTATCTAGGGAGCGATTACATCATCTCGGTCGCTTCAGCTTGCTCGACCCTCAGCAACAGCAAAGACGATACAGAAATGGCGCCAGTTCGACGTTATCTAAGAATCACCAAGCACTCGGCCCTTGAATGCCGCATCTATCTCGATAATCCGGCGCTGGTCCATTCATGGCTGCTGCACCCACGACACGCGGTTCTGCCCCGCGTCATGGAGAGCATTCGGCCTTTGGTGCTTCCCAAGCTACGCGAAGAGAAAGAGAGAAGCAAGAAGCGGAGCACAAGAAAGAAAGGCATCAAGGATGTAGTGGTCCAAGGTACGTGTCTCTGGTGCAAAGATGGATTCTGTATGAAGCTGACGCGACGCTTAGATGACTTTGAGGTGTCCGTCTTCCTGACTGAGACCAATACACGTCACTCGCTGCTTGTGAAGCACAAGGAATTTCACGACAAAGCGCATTCGAGACTGCAGTCCAACTCGACGCGAATGCTTGACGAAGCCAACCGGGTGCAAATCAACATTGAGCCAGAGAGTGACGACGAGAATTGTCGTCTAGCAGACATTCCTGCTGCCGAGCCGCCGCGTCGCTCCAAGCGTCGCCGAAACGCTGGGATTGACGAGGCCGGTGAGCCTTCAGATGAGCGTCAAGTGATCCAAGTGGACTCGGATGACGAGCCGGCCCCCAAGCGCACACGAGGGACATCAAATTCCAAGAGTGACGACGACGCCGATGATGATGATGAAGACAAGAAAAAACTGGCCATGGATATTTCTTACCAAGGCTTCAGCATCTATGGTCGCGTTTTGTGTCTTGTTGTAAAGAGGCGTGACGCCAAGGTGCAGCCGGCTGGAGCTAGGACAAAGGCACCGAAACCATCGTGCCAAGGGCAAGCTGCCATGGAGAATTGGATCTCATCAACACAAAAATCCCCAGACGAAGAATAATGGAGGATTACAACAGCCTACTCGGACAAGGTTGTGGCCATGTCGCTGCATGCAATCTCGATGGTAAAGGGATGCTGCGGGAGGGACCACAGCATGACACAGCGGCTTGTCAGGTTGGCTAGCAAAAGTACAATTGCAATGCTACAGCCTTGGAGTGGAACGACAAGGTTGAATGGGTTGAGAGTCGATCAAATGCCTCAAATTGCCAATGCGCCAAGGACTAAAATGACTGATTGGCGCATCCACATCCGGCTGGCTCCTCGGTCTCACAAGCCCTTGCGAGACTGCCGGCACAAGTTGACAGCGCATCTGAAAGCTACAAACTGCGACTGGTAGGCCTGTTACGGGAATCCGTAATCAAGCCTTGAGACTATGTCTCTATGGGCAGCTCGACACATGGTACGCAGGTGCCGGACAATCAAAAATGGTTGACGCTTGTTGTATTGAGCAATCGGGCTGCAAGAAAGAGGCTGGGTCCGGCAGTAGACAAATCAAATTCACAGCAGGCCATGGGTGGGAGCAGAGGGAGACTATTGTACAACAACGACAGCAAAAACGGCATTGGCCGCGGGACCATGATGAATACGGCCTGGCAACTAGGATCGGCGGATGTACCTGGCAAGTCTTGCCGCACCCACTGGCTCGCCAGCTAGGACGAAGCCAGGTGATTTCTTGATTTATCAGGAGGAGCTGGATGGAGCTTGGGGCGGCGGCTAATAGCGGCGGTACCTGAGGATGAAGTACCAAATTGGACATGTATGAGGTGTATGGCGAGGAAACAAATGAGACTTGGAAGTGGTCGGGCGGCACCAAAACATGTGTTTTGATGTTGTAGCGGAGGGGTCAAGCTTCGGCTGTGAAGCGGCATCACACTTCATATCTGGAATGTGAAGAGGCAAGCCACCAACAGTGTGGGAAAGGACAGCCTTTGTGTCGAGTCATTCTTGCGCCCTATCCAACATGAAGCGGCTACTAGCACAGGGGACGTGCGCACAAGGATGTGCGAGACGGGATTGTGGGCTTGGTGTCGATCTAGGGGCGAGCAAGCGGCGCGGCGTCAGACGATGACGTTTATATGGAGGCCCGAGTCGCGACGTGCCACGTTTGGCGGATGACGTGGACTGGTGATGCTGGCTTCAAAGCGGCCAGACTTGAGATTTGAGGCAAACAAGCTGTGCTATTAAAAGCAACTTGATGAGGAGATTATGACATGCAGACTAGTAGCGGCTGTGTTTGGGCGGATTCTAGACGCAAGAAGCTCTCCAAACAGGCCGTCTGGGAGCATTCCATCAAGATGGAGGCCTATCACTAGCCGTTGGCGTCAAGGGCGGGCAAGACGAGCAGGATTCTGTATGCTACTGTAAGACGGCGAGCCAACAAGCGCATTGTCTCTGGCCCCTCGCATACGGACATGGAAGTCAAAGTCGGGCGGCGGAGTGGCCAAGACGGGCTGGAGGTGCGGAGAAGAGGCGAGGAGGAGGAGGAGGCCTCGCTGGCTGTGTATCCTCGTGTGCATGTACAGACAAAGTACAGGCAGAGTACAGCGAGTACACGAGGCGCAAAGACGAATAAGCTGGAGGTGGAGACGCAGTTTACAAGGGCCGGGGCCACTTTGGCGATCGGCAGGGATCGCCGGAGCAGGCGCCTGGGGCTCGTCCATGTCCGCTCCGGCCCCACGGGCTTGTCGCTTCCGTATTGGCCCTGCTGGGCCTTCCGTATTGGCCCCAGCAGCCACGTGGCAGGAGCGAATACGGAGCGGAGGAGATGCAGCGAGCAGCAGGAACGGCGAGGGGTGGCTGCCAATTTCCGCCGTGTCCACCAAGGGCGCTGCTTCTCAGCAGGCGAGACTCAAGAGGCGAGACTCAAGAGGCGGGGCTCAAGAGGCGAGGCAATTTCTCTCCAGTCATGCCTCTTGTCCTCTTTTGGCTCCCGCATGCAAGATTTTACCTCGTAGGCCTTGGCCACAACACAACGCCGCACCGCAACGGGCCACGCACACTCCAGCAGACGCGCGCGCTGACGTGCAGCATGTGCAGCGCAGCGTCTCCCACCGGCAGACGATGCCGTGCTTGCGTAATGCAATGAGCCCATGCAGTCGCAGTGCTACCAAGAGACGGCAGTCTGACCAACGGCGGCATCGGCATCTCTCGGGCTCTCAGCAGCCAACAATGCTTTGTTTTGTCTTTTGCAGAGAAACAGGGCCTGAAACAAGACCAACACATGTCGGCTGGCCGAGACTCTCGGTCCTTTGCTTCCGTTGAGGCGGGCTGAGACGTTTGCTTTGGCACGGCGTCGTCGAGCCGAGGGCAATGTGTTCCGGCGCAACGGAAGGCGGATGCGAGTGGCGGCGGCCCGACCACCAGGCAACGCCATTGTCGGCATGGCGGCATGGCCGACCTGGTCATCTTGGCCGTGGCATGACAACGGCCCCCAAGAGTCCAGAGCCTTGCGCGCCTAACCTGCAGGCCTCTGCATGGCCTCCCGCCCTGAGGTGTCTTTTTGTTGACCTGGGTGAGACAATACAAGGGTCCAAGAGTCAGTAATATGACATGGCTGCCTGCTGTTTTTGCACACTTGCACCAAGACCAAAAAAAAAGAGAGAGAGAGAACCCGGTGGCATCATGTCTTTTGCCAGCAGGGCAACAACAAATGCCCTGTTACACAGCATTCGGGAATTACCGGCCTCTCTGGCCTGATTGTTGCCTTGAAACTGCGTCACTTGGCAACGCACAAGGCCCATGGAGTGCGCGCCCAGCCAAGGGGGCCTACCCAGCTGCCTGTTCCAGAGAGCTGGTAAGCAGGCAGTGGACAAGCATGGAGCTTGACGCTGCACAGAGCGGCTGACGCGCGTTGGTGCTTGCAAAGCAAATAACAGGGCGGCTCGTGTCGGAAATCACGAGTTCTAGACACTGAGTGCTCTGTAGCTCTAGTCGGCGTAGCCTTTGGCTCCGACGCCACCTTGACTATCAAAATATTGAAGCCGCGTAAATACGAAGCCCCAGGCAGACGTATCTGGACGCGGGCGGCTCATGACCAGGCAGCCTGTCGTCGGGTGACGCAGACGAAATAAGCAAGCCGGCCTCAAGCCATCAAAACAAGGTGGCCGCTAGTGGCCAGGCACAGATCAAACATGATTTGGTGCCTGGGCCTTGTCTCATACGAGCCACTTGTCGACACATGTCGGCAAGCAAGGGACGAGGCGGCTACTTGAAATGTGCCATGTTCCCCTATCTCAACAACTGAGTCTAGTCTCTGAGTAGTAGGACACCAGCATCTGGAGAATCTGTAAACAAGGGTACCGTGAAACGGCCGGCTGGCGGGCGAGGAATTAAGCGTCTCAGGCAAAGCGGCAGTCTGGACGACGACCTTTTATCCTGCTAGAAACACAGGCCGCGATTTAGCCATTTTACTGAAACAGGCCCTCAGGCAACTAGAGAGCCATCATCATCAAACAGGTCGCACGCCAAGCCGGCCCGTTACAGCGGCCATGGGCGATTGACAGCTTGGGGAAATGGACGGATGGCTCAGAGAAGCGCCTCGTTTCACCGGACCCTTGAATCTTTCAATTGGGGGGAAAATGGCTGCGCGCGCTGGTGTTTAGCTCTCCTCTTGCAGAGGGTACACATGCCGCTCTACTCTAGCTTGTGCACCGCTACTACCACCTCGGGCCTGTGCTACCTCGAGCCTGTGCTACCTCGAGCCTGTGCTACCCGAGCCTGTGTAGCAGTGGCAATGGGGCCGCTCCCGCGCAACAGACGGAGCCTGGTGGAGCTGGCCGAGGCTTGAGACAAATTATCTGACTGCTTGTCCTTGACAGACAGCCAACCACGACATGTAATCAGCTTTCCGTGCGAAATCGAGACAAGGAGATAGCAAGTCTGGCCACGTCAAGAATGAGCAGTCAAGTTTGCCGCCAGCTGACAATTAGCAACTATCAGCCCACGGCCACAACAAAGAGATGGTGGCCACGCGCACATGGCGACGACTTGCGGCCCTGGGGAAGCTGCAGGCTGATTATGCTGATTATGGGCATCGAGTTGCCCGTTGGCTGTGCCGGGGGGGTCCCTTTTTGCCCAGGCTGTCGCATCATCGTTGAACAATGGCCAATGGATTTATTCATCCTAGTCGACAAATCACTTATACACACCCTCTACATTGCTCCTCAAGGATCACTGGGGCTAGATGGCCAGGCCACAGCAGCAGCAGGGAACTGAATCCTCAAGCGCGGCCGCCCACTCAGCGACGGCGGCAGCCCATCCTCCAGCCCGAGTCCTTGGAAACATGGATTGATAAGGCTGCAGGTGGAGGGCGGCTGTGCCGTGACAACTCTGTTCCTCGTTGCCTTTTCCCCTCTCGAGATGCCTCGTTACTTGTTGGCCAACTTGTCAGCGTGGCGCGTAACACGACCGTTTAGTTTAGTCGCCTCGAGCGGCAAAGTCAGTCGACAGCAAGCCTTTCCCCCCTCCCCTCCCTTGCCCCTCAAAAGAAAAAAGGAGACAGAGAAGGGGGGGGGAGGTCAGCAGCCGAATTGTTTGCCTCCGCCTTTTGCATCGACAAAGGCAACCAAGGCTGCTGCCTTGAGCCGGCAACAAAGTCGGAACAGGGGGCCGCCAAAAGGCCAGCAACATGCGATACGCGCAGAGAGTCACGTCACGTCACGTCACGAGGGTGACAGACAGGGGCAAGACTTGTAGATTACAGAGGCACCAACCCGACAGGTGACTTATTAGGCTCTCCCGCACTGCGACTAGGGGGGGGGAATGGGAAAACATTGCCAAGGGGCCTCGGAGATTCATGGCTGTAGCAACTCTAGATGGGTGCTGGTAAAACATGGGCAAAGAAAATAAGACGCCAGGCTAGCCGATATCAGGTGAGCTGCAAAAAGAGGAGGCGAGAGCCCAAAAAAAAGCAAAGAATCAAGGGTTGTGTGCCGAATAGAACGATGATGCAATCGATTGGGCATGCCGTTTGTGCGAGAAGGGCTGCAAAACGGCCTCAATCAGCTCCCCACAATCGGGATCTGCTTTTTCCTTGCCTTTTCCCTTGCCCAGAAAACAGCCCTGTCGATCGGAGCAATTACAAGCAATCACAGAGAAAAGAATTGGCAAGAGAGTCGAGCTGAGAAGTCTTGGCAGCTGGCGCACACAAGAGGAGAAGAGAAAAAAGGAAAAAAAAAACGCGAGGCAAGTCATTGCAGATGCATAGACTGGTAACAAAACAAGATGATGTTTGACTTGGCTTCCCTTCCCCCCCTCCCCTCCAAAAAAAAAAAAGTAGGCAAGCCATAATTGCAGACAGGTAGCAAAACAAAGTTTTTTTTTTTTTTTGCTTGCCTTTGTAAAAGAAAAGGAAATAATTTCTGCTTGTCAAGCCGTCATGCTTGGCCTGAGGCTGGACCGGAAACTTTTTTTCTTTTCGTCCATTATGCCATCGTCCCATCTCAATAGTACCTACTACCTCTCCCACCCAGTACTACGTAGCCATGTAGGAGAGTCTGTGTACAGTAGTATGCGCTTAGGCTTTTGTGAGCGTCGTTTTAGCCCGGCAGAGCAAGTTGCTGCCGTTTGTGCTGGCGTCACCAACGGTCGTGCT
This sequence comes from Ophiocordyceps australis, assembly GCA_002591415.1. NCBI lineage: Eukaryota > Fungi > Ascomycota > Sordariomycetes > Hypocreales > Ophiocordycipitaceae > Ophiocordyceps > Ophiocordyceps australis. The sequence continues at coordinate 81,418 of NJET01000052.1, read as the reverse complement.
GGTTTCAGCTGTGGCCAGCAGCCAGTCATCGCGACTTGAGATGAGGCTCTACTATTTTAGGAACGCTTCAATTTCCATATCGGCGCAGCCGGCTCCACCTCTCATCAAACGTGCTTGTCCTTTGTCTACCAAGTCTAGTTTAGACGGTCCTACGCAAACCCCATTCCAAGCAATATTGCTCAAGTTTCTGCGTAGTATTTGGCCGACGCAAGTCTTTTTAGCATGCCGTTGTGCTTTGGTAGCGCCAAGAGAATTAAAAAAAAAGAGAAAAAGAAAAAGAGACTGACAAAACAGCTTGTCCTCATCGCTTGGTCCGCGGAAGACTAATAATCCTTGCTTGGCTGTGGGCTGCGCCCTCGCTGGCATCGTGACAGGACAAAATTCAATTGAGCATTTCCACGACGGCGAGATTTGGACCAAAGGGGAAACTCTTTTCGACGTGTAGTGCAATCGTCTTTGTCGGTAGTGGTGGCAGTGGCTACAAGAAAAGGGGGGGGGAAGGAATTAGGACGAGAGGGGGCCCAAAGCAACCTAGTGTGTAGCATGTTTAGAGCGTGTGAATACACCCATTAAATGTGATGCTACACCTCTTACCCATGTGTGAGTCAGCGTTGCCTTGCCTTGTGCCAAGAAGAGGCTTCGATGCAGCTTTCCATGCAGTCAGAGGACGAGTGAGAAAATATGCAGTGAGCAGCCGTCAAGCAGGAACGCGGAGTCCTCCGGGCTCCGGAACAAGAAGTATAAGCGTAAAAAAGGGTTTTTTTTAAAAAGAAAAAAAAGAAAAAAAACAGCTGCAGGCACCATGCCATTGTCGCGGTGGTGGTCTTGTCGGCCGATGTCATGGGTCAACGGGACAGGCGGGAATGGCGGCATGTTTGGTAGCATCACGCATCAGGCTAATGCCCTTTGAAAGCCGACGTGTTACCGAGCCGACTACTAGTAGGCTAGGTAGCAGCTGTGCATCGTGGTTGACAAGCGCTGAGCCACCCAAGTATTGTTGGGGTACATTACATGGCCGAGTACCTGACGTTGCGAAATAACAGGAGGAGGATGGGCAGGCGGGTTTAGGTGGCATCGCGCAGCACTCACGGCGGATGCGCAACGGCCTAGACGGGCCAAAAAAAAAGATGGCGCGCCAATCCGAGGCAATAGCGTGCTAATAAATCCATTGCCCTTTCTTGGCCCATCTAGCCCAAGGCGGTAGGTACATGTAGGTAGGTAGGTAGGTGTAAAAGTTGGTGGCGGTGCTGTAGTGTGCGAATAGGGCCAATGATTCTTTGCTCGTGTCCTAGAGAGTGGCCTAGAGCGAGTGGCCTAGAGAGAGTGGCCTAGAGAGCTAGAGGGAGAGAGGCCGTAGAGAGAGCGCGGTGCAAAGTATTGGCTAGATGGCCTAGAGAAGCGAATTAGAGGACCCAATTGCGGCAAGACGAAAGATGAGTAAAGATTCCGCGGCCCCCATCTTTCCTCGCACCCCCCAAACGCCCCTCACGCCCCCTTTTCCCACCGGTACGCCAAGACGTACCTTGGAGGTACCAGTGGCACACCCCCCGGCCCCTGTACCGGTCAAGCCTGGGCGGGCATCACCACTGTCTAGGATTCACTAGGGAAAAAGGCTGTGCAGGGGTGCCGCTTCCGAGTCTGATGATTCCAGTGTCTGGATCAGAGAGAGTCAAGCCAGAATCACAAGAGGCTGCGGCCAAGCGCCCCGTGTACAACCCCTATACGTACCTCCCTCTCGCTCGCTTCAAACATGCCAGACACCGTCATTCATCTTGTCAGTCCCCAGAATGGGTACATAAGAACCATTGCTCCCCTTCCTCTTCATCTACCGTCCTCTCCAGCAATCAAGCTATCTACATTCTGCACAAGCCACTAGCATCTCGGGCAACTGCCATTGTCTTTTTTTGCCAAGTCGTTTTAGTCGAGCCATCACCACCCACATCATCTTCATCTTCACCTCCCACCACCACCACCACCAAGCTCATCATCATGCCTTCTCAGCGCCCTACGCATCTTCCTCCATGCCCCGGCCCTCCTCCCAGCCGGCCTCTTCCCCCTCTGCCCAAAACGGGCTAAGCCAGCCTATTTCTGAGCTGGCCGCCCGTCGCCCGTTGAAGCGTGGACGTCATGGGGGGGCAGCAACAGCACCACGACGACTCAAGCCCAATTCGGGCTCATTACCATTCACCTTGCACCCGTTTGGAAGAATATAGGCGTGTCGCAGCCACTTGTCTTGCGACCTGGAGCCCGCGATTTTATCCGCTCGTCAGCTCATATTTCTACATGTGCATCATTACCCAATCGAGGCATCATCAGGCGCGCCACGACCGACACTGAGCACCCATTATTGTCACGTCGGTGTCGTTAGTGCAGACTCGGTTTGACTTTTGGGGAAGGGGGGGGGCCTGTCAAATCACACCATGGCGCACCCGACTCGACCATGTTACTCGACGCCTTGATGAGCGTTGAGCCTCGCGAAGCTGTGCCACCAACCACACCTGTACCTTAATTCACCGTCTTGGCTGGTACGAGCGGATAGTGATTGCACATCATGTCTCTTATTCGAGGGCCCTGCAGTTGCGACTCTAGGCACAGCTGCACAGCCAATGTACCACGGCCTTGAACAATGCTATTTAATCCTCTCTTAATGGCGGAAGGTTTAGGGATGCACAATGTAGTGGCGGAAACTGGGCGGATTTCTTGTCTATGGGCAGCATTTGTACAGTTGGAAGCATTTTGCTCTTAAACACTTTAATTCGCCAAATGCGATGATACCCTCGCACTACTACCGCGACACTAGTCTGTTTGTAAGCACACCACAAAGGAGGGGAACAAGAGCAAAAAAAAAAAATTAAAATCGAGGCCTATAGCGTGGAAGAAATAGTAATTTCAATAAAGCACTGTCAATCTGGCATGAGATGAATTCAGGATGACTGTGTGGCAACAGCATGCGCGCCTAATGAGATGGTAGCAGTGGCTGGCTTGTACGAATCCCATTGCTGCCACCATGTACAGACAGAAAATGGGAGATTGCATGGATGGAAATAGCAGCCCGTGCCTAGCAGGCAAAGCCACAGCCTGCCTTGAGCGTTTCCGTGCTGGAGCGGCCCGCGCTGGGGAGGGTCTTTGAAAGCTATGCGGCAGTGTTGCGTGGAGAAGAAACTTTTGTGGCCATCAATGCCGCCTTGCAAAAAGTTGGGCTTGGGCGGATTTTGAAGCGTCAGACTTGATTCCCCTGCCCATTTGCTCGTGTCGGTAATGACCTGACATGAATCAAAGCGCCAATGCAACAGCCTGCCAAATGAGGGCTACGGAGTACATTAAAAAGAATAATCGTTGAAGCTTGATGCTGTGTCACACGACTTGCCCCTTGCTTGGTGGCAGCTCCTACTTTTTTTTCCAGGGGTGTTGAAAAAAAAAATTCGACAAGAGGGTAAAGAGGGACAAGAGGGTAAAGAGGGTAAAGAGGAAATAGAGATAAAAAAAAACCTTGAAAAAAGAAAAAAAAACGTGC
>NJET01000052.1:15987-76830 GCA_002591415.1 Ophiocordyceps australis | reverse complement strand
CCCCCCCCCCCCCTCCTTTGTCCCCTCCATCGCCAAATTGTTCGAGTTTCGGCATGCTCGACCTCTATGTCTGGGGCCAGGCCTTTGACCTGCCCTCGATTGATATCGAATGCCTAGCAGCCATTCACTACCTCCACCACGCGGCCTCCAAGACTGCCTGGCGCCTAATCCCGAGTAGTGATGTGTCCGTCAGCCCGTCGGGTAAGTGGTGCCAGCTTTGCCTCTTTTTGTTAAGAAAAAAAAAAAGCCCTTTTAGCCTCGTGCACGTGGCTGATGCAGCTTTGACTCCTTTGCACACCGGCAGGCCAATTTCCCGCGCTATTACACGACGGGACCTGGATCAGCGGCTACAGGCAAATCGTGGACCATCTCACTGCAAAGTCGCTGTGCCGGGACCTTGACGAGCACTTGGATGCGGCGCAGCGTGCAGACGTGGTGGCCTCGTCGGCCTATCTCTTGTCCCACGCAGCACCCCTCGTCGATCTCTCCCTCTTCGTCTCGGCCGCAAACTGGGCCGCCACGACGCGGCCGGCCTATACGGCCCTGCTGCCCTTTCCCCTCACTTGGACGGTGCCCCCACTGCTGCGCGCCCAGGCCATTGAGCGCTCTGAACACCTTGGCCTTGCTGCGCTAGACTCCGACTTTGATCCCAGCAGCGCCTTGCACTTGACGGGCCAGTCTCTCCCAGAGTCTTTCCGTCGCCATTTGCCGCACCTCAGCCACAAATCGGTGCGCGGAGAAATGACGCCAGAACAGGCCGTCGCAATTCGCCTCGTTGGCCTCGCAAAGGAACGCCTCATCCTGCTTGATGCCCTCATGGCCGAGGCGTCTCCTGCTCATGAGCCTCCGCGCTTCTTTGCAAAGACGCCCCTCTCCTCCCTCGACTGCCTGGCATATGGCCATCTTGCCCTCATGCTCAAGCCCCCCGTGCCCCGCTCCTTTTTAAAGGACTGCATCCAGTCTGAAGCACCGCGGCTGGCAGTCTTTGTCGATGGCCTGTCCATCAATGTCGAGGACCTGCCCTGGGCAAGCCCGCCGCCTACAACGATCCTTCGACTTGCTCTTCGCTTCCTCGACTCGGCCATTCGTAATGCCCCAACTATTGGCGACTACTACGCAAATCAGCTGTGCCGCGACCCCCATAGTGGTGCTGGAGGCTCTCGCAAAAGAGTCTTGATGCACCTTTCGGGCTTGCTGGCCATCGCTGCCGCTGCCGGTTATGCCTTGTATACGTATCGGTCCCTGCAGCCGTTTGGCGCCAGTACCCAGGTCTGGAGAAACCAGCGAGGAGGCTCGGCAATGAGTCGACTCAGCGCCATGTTTGGCGCTTCCCTAGGCCTTGCTGATGTGACGCCCATGCCCTCGATAGGCGGTACAGGCCACGGTCGCCTCGTAGATACTGACTCGGATCTAGATTAGCAGGTTTGGCGCAATGTGTTTTTAAACATGCATTCAAATAATGATACCCCTCCGCTTTGTACTTGAGCACATCACTTGCGTAAACAAATAACATGCAAGTCGATTTTATTCTTGGCTATCTATTTGCTTTTTGTTCCTGTATGTAGCGCTCTAATGCTGAGTAGGCATGGCATAACAACACTCTCTCTCTACAGTTAACAATGGCTGTGTTGCAGCCCTCAATCTGTGTGCAGCTTTTACTCGATGCCAAAGGTGGTTTTGGTCAGATTTGCTTAACCTCCTTGCCAACCATCTCTGGCCGCTGTACTTCCCACTCGTCGCGCAAAACGGCAAACGTCAAGTCTGAGACGAGAAGGCTTTGGCCCAAGCTCCAGACAAGAGTAATGGCGTAGAAAAAGTTTGCGTTGCCGCTGCCAGCGTAGATCCACAGGTAGTAAAAGGCGGGACCGAGAAAAGATGAGTAGAGAATCGTTGCAGATGCAATAAAGGTGTAGCGCATGAGCGGATAGACGTGTCGGTATAGAGGCATCATGGCGAGGAAGAGACTTGTGTCGGAGATGGAGGGATATGGCTTAAAAATGGCAAAGATGCCTAGAAGAATGGTGATGACGGCAAGAGGCTGAGAGCGAAGGCGAATGGAGAGGCCAGAGACATATGATGCCAGGTGCAGCCAAAAGACAGCGAGGAAAAAGGCGCGAAAGGGGTCAAACATTTCAATGAAGAAGTACCACCATAGACCAACATTGGGTGTCAGATCCGAAAGCGTCAGCTGGATGCCATAGGTGCGGGCGAGGAAGTCAAATGAGCCCCCGGCCAGGAAGTACGACATGGCGAGCAGTAAGGCGAGACAGCCGGCTGCTACCCCAAGGCACCTAGCTGCGAAGCGGAAGACGCAGCTTGTGGAGCGGTGGGCGGGCTGACGGTCATAGGCCAGCAGAATGAGCGGCGGCAGCAGCAGCAAGGGGTACATGGACAGATACGAGGCGAAAGAGATGGCCACCATGGCGCTCAGGGGGTAGCCGTGAATGGCGCGAGCGACGGCATGGAGGATTGCGCACGACGTAAAGACGCTGGTTGAACGACCAATGCAAGTTGCCACGGTGAAGGGGTTGAAGAGAAAGCTAAATAAAGATTAACCATTAGCTTCTGACCATGGGACAGAAACAGCATGACGACGAATCGACTCACGCAGCAGCAGCTATAGGCCCCGAGGCACGCTTAGCTCGCCGCGCAGAGGCAAACAGCTTGGACTGGCCAGCCTCTCCCGAGTCGGCAATGTTGGCCAGGGCGTCGGCAGTCAAGATGTCGACAAGGATATAGAGCAGCGAAGTGCATATGGGCCATTTCCTAACGTCTGGCAGCAAGGAGAAGAGAGGGAGAAGTAATGGGGCCTGGTGAAAGATGCCGCCGTCGTATGGCGACACATTATGGTTGTAGAGGAAGAGACCTTCTTGGACTGCATCATGGTTGTTAGCAAGAGCTCCGTTTATACAATTTGCAGAGCAAAAAAAAAAAAGTGCTGCGCGCCGTATAGCGGCAGACGTACGGCGTTTGAAGCTCGTCACCGGAGTGGAAATCTCGACGCGTCCCGTCAACAAATTGGGCAGGCCTGGAAAGGCAAGAGTGAGGACAAGTCGCAAAAGAGCGGCGCCAAAGTAGACGCCTGCTCGATCTCGTCGCAGCGGGGACATGGTGATGGATCGACTGAAGCTTCAGTCGTCAAGCCATGACCGGCCAGGACCGTCGTTGACGGGCAAAAACAGAGTCGCAGACGAAGCTGCCCTGGCAATTGCGTTTGAAGCCAATAAAGGTAATGAAGCCAATTCCTTGCTCCAAAGTGCTGGTTCTGATTACATAATACAGCGGTAGTAGGAGTTGAAGTTGCCTGTCCGAGATGCGAAGGCGGTCCAAGCCGGCAGTAAAATTATATTCAGACCCAGCGACTTGCAGGTAGAAGAAGAAGCAGGCGCAACAAAAAAAAAATTCACCACCGGCCAGCGCTTCATCTACTCCTTGGCGACAACAGTAGGACACAATGGCTCGCGTTAGGAAAAAGGGCCAGGTCGGCGCGGCCAGAAACTACATTACACGCACCAAGGCTGTTCGCAAACTGCAACTCAGCCTGCCCGACTTTCGCAAGCTCTGCATCTGGAAAGGCATCTATCCGCGCGAGCCTCGAAGCAGGAAAAAGGTGTCCAAATCATCCACGTCGTCCACCACCTTTTACTACGCCAAGGACATTCAATTCCTGCTTCACGAGCCATTGCTGCAGCGGTTTCGCGAACAAAAGGCTCTGGAAAAGAAAATCTCCAAAGCCCTGGGCCGAGGCGATGTGTCGGATGCAAAAAGACTCGAGGGCAATGCGGCTCGGCCTGAAAAGACTGGTGTGCCGGCGTATACCCTGAACCATGTCGTCCGCGAGCGCTATCCCACCTTTAACGATGCCCTTCGAGACTTGGACGACTGTCTGTCTATGCTTTTTCTCTTTTCCAATCTGCTGTCGACTCGAAGCGTGCCGGGCAAAATGGTTGCGCGATGCGAGCGGCTGTGTCTTGAATTTCAACATTACCTCATCGCCACCAGAAGCCTGACAAAGTCCTTCTTGTCCATCAAGGGCATTTATTATCAGGCCAGCATACAGGGCGAGGATATACTGTGGCTGGTGCCTTACAAGTTCAACCAGCGCATTGTCGGTGACATTGACTTTAGAATCATGGGCACGTTTGTCGAGTTTTACATGACGCTGCTTGGTTTCGTCAACTTTCGGCTCTACACATCGATTGGCCTCAAGTATCCCCCCAAGTTTGATGTTTCCAAGGCTGAAAACGCGGCCGAACTGGGTGCATTCACACTTGAGGGCAGGGCTCTAGATACTGGCGAGGAGCAGAAGCTGCTACAAGAGACGGCTCACAAGCCTGATCCAACAGTTCAGGCCGCCGTTGACAAGGTTGTCAAGTCGATACAAGAGGGCGATGAGAATGCTGTTGGCGCATCTAGCGAGATGGATGGCGAGGTGAGCGATGCAATTGACAAGTTTGAACCTGCTGCCGAGGGCGGGGACATTTTGCCGCAGCCCGCTTTTGCGGGCGGGAACCAAGCGACACTCTTTTCGAATTGCACATTTTACCTTTCACGCGAGACGCCTCGGCAGCCGCTTGAATTTCTCCTCAAGGCATTTGGCTGCAAACGAGTGGGATGGGACGCCGTTTTGGGCGATGGCGCTTACACCACAAATGAGCTTGATGCCAGCATTACACATCAGATTGTCGACAGGCCTCCGGTACATGCGTCTGCAACTGAAGGAGAAGACAAGCAGGACAACCAAACAGTACAAAAGCTGGATGTAAATCGCAGAGTGCCTGGCCGCATCTACGTCCAACCGCAGTGGGTGTGGGACAGCGTCAATGACGAAGAGTTGAAAGAGCCCCATTTGTATGCCCCTGGCGCGTCGCTGCCCCCTCACCTCAGTCCTTTTGTCAAGAATGTACAAGGAGCATACGATCCAACTGTTCCACTTGAAGAGCAAGAGCCCGAAAAGGAGGCGCTCGAGGCGTCGGATGAGGAAGGCGACGAGGCCGGGGTCACAGCTCAAGACATGAAGACGGCGGCATCAGAGGACGAGAGCCAAGACGACCAAGAGATGGAGGAGGCAAGCGTGGAGGACGCGCAAGAGGACAAGTCGGGCGATTCGGACAAGGAGGACATGGAGGATGACGATGCTGTGCTGCGGCAATTGGAGCTGGAAGCAGAGCTCAGGGGCACGTCAATCAAGACCAAGGCGGTGGATGGTAAGACCAAGGCCAAGGAAGAGGCCAAGAAGGCACTGGCCAAGAAGTCGCGCGACGAGGCAGAGGAGCTGGAGCGGGCCAAGGGCATGCTGAGCAAGAAGAAGCGCAAGCTGTTTGAGCAAATGGTGTACTCGAACAACAAGAAGAGCGCCGAGGAGCAGAAGCTGCGGGCGAAGCGAAGGAAGCTGGAAAAGGACAAGAAGAAGGCGGCAAAGGCATAGGTGCAAATGGGTGTATTTAAATGGAAATGGTCAAGTTGAATGTGTCTTTTTTTTTTTTTTTTTTTTTTTGCAGTCAAGAGGGCGCTGTAGGGTTTATAATTCTAAAGGGGTGATGATGCGGCGGCCTGGGCTTACTTTTCTGTCTTTACCGTAGTTGAGGAGGTGGGGCGGTCAAAGTTTATGTGGGTAAGGCAGAGAAAAGTATACAAGTAGAGTGGTACAGAGCTACACTTTTTTTGCCGACTACATTAGCATGCTGAAATTCTGAAATTCGACAAGCCGGATACTCAAGACTAGACCATTCTCCCCTTGACAATCATTGCAACTCAATCTCTAAAAGAGAACAAACCAATGCTCGGCATCAAGTACAGCAACGGCCGGGTCGCCTGCCACCAGGCGCCATGAGCGACGAGGAGGCAGCGCTCCCAAGGTGGGATTTGTCGAGCGACGAAATCGGGTCAGTCACGTCTGAAGAGTTGAACGCACACCGACCCAACCGCTGGCGACGGGCAGCATCGACATGGCGGGCGGCGAATGAGCAGGAGCGGCGGGTGTGGCTGGCGATGCAAGAGCTCGAGGGGCGGGACTTGGCGGTGCATTTGTATAATGCGTTTGCGCTCAAGGAGGCGCGTCGGCGGGCAAATGTGGTGAGACTCTTTGCCCTTTTCTTTTTTGTTGGGCTTCTTTTCCAAATATTTCCCTTTTTTCGAAATATGTCCCCTTTTTTTTAAAAAAAAATTCACTTAAAGACTACAAATGCTGACCAGGACCAAGGCAAAGGAGAGCCAGCCCTGGGCGCCGAGCAAATCATGGACGGCGTGGCCGCTCAAGGAAAAACATGTGCCGCGGGTCAATCTGCTGGGCCGCCGGGACGAGGCCGAGGACAAGTACACGGTGCGGTGTGGGGAGAGGAGCACGGCGAGCGGGGATTTGCATCAAGAGATTGCGGCCATGGTGCTGCGGCTGGCGAATAGGCGGTTTGGCAAGCGCAAACGGAAGATGGAGCGGATGGAGAGCATGGCAGAGGGGAAAAGGGGGGAGGAAGAGGGGGGAGAGGAGCAGACGGTGCGTGTGTCGATTGAGGAGGGGGAGCCAATGGATCTGGACGAGGGCATGGGGTTTGGCAGTGGTTTTGGAGGAGGAGAAGAAGAAGAAGAAGAGGAAGACGACGAGGATGCAAACAAGAGTGACGACGGCATGGGGTTTGGCAGTGGCTATGGAGGAGGAGAAGGAGAAGAAGAGCAAGACGACGAGGATGCAAACAAGAGCGACGAGGGCGCCCTGCCCGTGGCCTCTGCCGACGACGACGCCTCGTACCGCCTCCTCGCCCCCCTGGTGCGCCACATGCTCACGCAGCTCGACTCGACCCTGACTGCTCTCCACCACGCCCGCTCGGCCTGCTGCGGCGCCATGTCGGACTCGGCCGACTCTGACTCGTCAGCCACGGCCTCGTCGCCGCGCCGCCCTGCTGCCAAGCGGCCGGTGGGCCGTCCTCGCAAAAGCCGCGCGGGACTGAATCCAGGCCGGCCGGCTGCCAGCGACACCGACTGCGTGCCGGCGTCGTCGTTGTCCGCCACCACGACGGACGCCCATGTACAGCCGGCAAGGCGGCGCCGCGGCCGGCCCAAAAAGATGAATGTGCCGCGGCCGGGCGAGACGCTTGACGACATGGCGATTCGCGTCGCGCGCCAAAACCACCGCGCGCTGCCGCCGACGCGGGCGGATGCGGATGCTGCGTTTGAGGCGTGGCTGAATGCGTCGGAGCGTTGCCAAGCGCACGCAGAGTCTGGGCCCGAGGCAGAGCCTAGGTCTCGTGTCCAGTCTGGGCCCGAGGCAGAGTCTGGACCCGATTCAGAGCCTGGGTCTCGTGTCCAGTCTGGGCCCGAGACAGAGTCTGGACCCGAGGCAGAGTCTGGACCCAATTCCGAGTCTGGACCCGATTCAAAGCCTAGGTCTCATGTCGAGTCTGGACCCAATTCCGAGTCTGGACAAGGACCCCCCTCGGCCCACGACTACTCGCGCCGCAAGCAGCTGCGTCTGGGCCTGCGCGACTGGAGCGACATTGTTGCCGCCGCCGCCCTGGCCGGCTTCTCAGAAGACGTCTTGGCGCGCACAGCCTCGCGCTGCGCCGCCCTCTTCAACCAGGGCATGCTCCTCCGCCGCCTCGACCAAGTCCCCGCCTCGCACGGCACCGGCGTCGACACGCTTGCCTTTTTCCCCCACCGCGCCGCATCCTCGCCCTCGCCCTCGCCCTCGTCCTCGCCTTCGCCCTGCCCCTCGTCGCCCCGTCTCAGCCTCGGCCAGCGCCGCCTCGCCTCGCGCACCTCGTCCACTAGCCGCTCCTCCAGCACGCCTGCTTCGTCCCTCCTCCACTACTGCCCCGTTGTGTCGTGCGACCGCGCCGCCGCTGGCTTCTCTCGCCTGGCCAACCTGCGGCGCCACTTGCATCTCTTGCACCCTGGCGTGTGCGAGGTGCCCGCCGCGGCAACCTCGTCGTCGTCGTCGTCGTTGCTGCATCATGGCCCGCGCTACTATGGGCTTGTGGATGGGGATGAGGAGACGGTGGGAGGGGTGCATGTCGATGGCTTCCTCCGCCCCATTCGCGTGATGCAGGGCTGGAGGGGAATAGGAGTTGGGGGGTCGAGGGCGAGGGGCGAGGGAGAGGATGGCGACGACGAGGCTGGCTAGTATTGATGCTGATGTTGTAGTGTCTATATAGATGAGTGGGCAACTTGATGTAGATGAGCAAGAAATGAGCGCCTCGTTTGTTCTAGGTACTAGGCACCTCTTATCTCTACTCGTCGCTAATGCTCTCTTGTTTCTATTAAATGTATAGATGAGCAAGACGAGGTTGAATTGGACACTATTGGCAAGAAATGAGCGCCCCCTTTGTTCTAGGTACTAGGCACCTCTTATCTCTACTCGTCGCTATCTCTCTTGTGTCTATTAAAAGACGAGGCTGAATTAGACACTGTTGGCAAAAAGTGAGCGCTCCCCTTTACTCTAGACACTAGGCACCTCTACTTGTCGCTAATGCTCTCTTGTTTCCATCAACTGTATAGATGAGCAACAAGTTGAATTAGACACTCTTGGCAAAAAAAATGAGCGCTCCCTTTACTCTAGACACTGGGCACCTCTTTACCTCCACTCATCGTCGCCACACCAAAATACCAATCGGGGTATCAACAAAGGCCCCATGCCCACCGCCATGCAAAAACACCCCCAAACCCTTTTAAATGGGACAATTCTCTCTCTCTCTTTTTTTAGAAATTACCACCAAATCAACTCACCCCCTCTCCCTCGCAAAGGAAAAACCCCTCCCTCTCCCACCAAAAAAAAAAGACGCATCAAATCATCTTACCGAGTTTAAACAAGTCTCGGGCTCTTTGGTCTCCTCGCACCACGCTCAAATACACGTGGCGTGCTGGGCACCATGTTTTCCAGCCCCGGGGCTGCTGCGCGCGCCTTTGTGGGCGTGGGCGTGGTGGCATGGGAGACTAGAATCTGCGGCGGCGATGAAGTGCACGCGCTCAAGACTGTGGACGAGGTGGAGGGGAGGAGGTTGGGACAAACTTGGCGGAGACTGGGGCACGGCGGACTGCTGCTGCTGCTGCTTGCTTGCCCGTCGTTGTCGTCGCTGTTGTCGTCGTCGTTGTTGTTGTTGTTGACATTGTTGGCTTTAGTGTCGTCGTCGTCGCCATTGTTGGTTCTAGTGTCGTCGCCATTGTTGGCTTTGGTGTCGCCATTGTTAATGGCGTCGTCGTCGGGAGCCAGCGTGCGCGGCAGCGTGGCGGGATACGTCCAAAGCCTTCTTGCCGGCGTCTGGCCCGTCGGCTCATAGTCTTGCATGCCCGCCGCCGCGATTCCGCTCCGCAGCGTGGCCAGCGGATAGCACAGCCTCGGCTCCACGCGCTGCAGCGCATCCGCCGCCCCCGCCACACCGCCACACACCTCGTCGCCCAGCAGTCTGGCGCGCTCAAACGCACCGCCAAAGCGCGCCGCCATGCCGCCCAGCGCCGCCTCCACCCTGCCCGCCAGCGCCTCCAGCGCCTGCCCCTGCGCCGCCTGCTGCCCCGCCGCCTCGCTGCGCGCCTGCGCCACACAGTGGCCGAGCATCGCCATGTCGGCATCCAGCTGCTCAGCCTGCTCCGCCACCACGCGCACCCGCTCCGCCTGCACCTGCTGCGTCGTTTGCTGCAGCGCGCTGCTCTGCTCCCGCGCCGCCGCCCACGCCTCGCGCAGCCCGCTGTCAAACTCGTGCCGCGACTTGTGCACCTGCTGCAGCAGCTTGCCCTCGCCCTCGTCCAGCGCCTCCACCCCGCCCTCGAGCTCCATGAGACTCGCCTCCACCCCCGCCAATGCTTCTCCCGCCGCCCGCTGCTGCCACGCGCCTTGCTCGTAATACGTCGCCTTGCGCGCCTCGTTTTGCGCATTGAGCAGCTGTGTCAGCTGTCCCACCACTGCCGCCACCTTTTGGTGCTCATTGTCCGCCATCCGGCAGCGCTCATTGACACTCTCCTGTAGCCCAGCCGCGAGCTTGGTGCTCTGCATCTTGGCCTTGCCCTTGGCCGTCTGCACTTGCTGCCGCAGCCCATCAATCTCCCTGCGCTGTCGACCAATGTCTTGCACCAGATGCTCCACAATGCCCTTGAACTTTTCTCCCAGACACCCATACGAGTCGTGAAGCTATCATTTGCCAAAGCGTTAGCCCCCCACCCATTGATCCAGTAGTAATGGTTACAACACCCAAAGGTGCTCTCAAAACTCACCTTGGTGGAAAAGTGGCCCATTTCGCTCGCAATCTCCGCCGCCACCTTGTCCGCCGCCTCCGAGACTACCTGCAAGCCCAGGCCAACCTTGTCCTTGACACTGCCAGCCATGGCCCCGACGCCGTCCAGCACCTCGTCCACGTCGGCCCGCGACAGCCCATGCTGCTCCACCAGCTGCTTCTTGGCGCCCACAAACTGCTCCAGCTCCTGCCCCACAAGCTCTTGCGTGGCCCAGAGATTGCCCAGCTCCGTGTCCACAAAGCTCTTGATGCGCCGCGACACCCTCTCCACGTGGCCCAGCTGCTCGTCGCGCATCTCCACAAGCTGCCGCTCCACCATGGCCGTCACCTCGGCCACTTGCGCCTGAGACGCGCTCCACGCCGCCCGGTTGACCGACTCGAGATGCGACTTGCGCTTATTCTTGGCATGCAGGCCCCCAATGTCCTGCACCGCGCCCTTGAGCTTGCCAATGAGCTCCTGGCCCGTCTCCGCCAGCTTCTCTTCCGTCTCTTGGTGCGCTTCCCGCCGTCGCGTCTGCGCCTCGAGCGCCGCCTCTGTATCAGTCAAGACGGCCTGCTGCTTGTCAATGATGCCATTGGCATCCTCCAGCCGACTCTTTGTAGCCTCGTGCTCCCTCGTCGTCACCTCGTGCTCCCGCCTCAGCTCCATGAGCGACGTGGTGAGGCAAAACATTTCCTGCGTCTTGTTTTGCAGGTTGCGCTCAAACGTCTCCATCTTGGCCGTCAGCTCCTCCATGACTATTCTCCGAGACTCGCTCTGCGCCATCATCTCCTCGTACGCGTCGTTGGACAGGTAGACGCCGTTGCGCTGCCGCGTCGCAATCAGCTCGCTCTTGAGCCGGTCATTCTCGCTGCCAAGCTCGCTCATAAACACCCCCTTGTTGAGCAGGGGATTCACTTGCGGCATGTTGCGAATATTCTTGGCCCTAAAGGCATACTGCAGAGTCGAAATCGTCTCTTCCAAGTTGTCCTTGGCTGGTGAAATCGTGGCAATGATGCACGTCTTGGTGTGCCCGCCCAGCGAGTCTTGCAGCAACCGCGTCAGCTTCGACTCGCGATATGGAATGTGCTCGCTGTGGTCCACAAGCGCATTGATGACGCGCCCCAGCGTCAGCAGCGACTTGTTGATGAGTCCCGCCTCGGTGGCTCGCTTATTCTCCGCTCCAGACCGCTGAATGTTTTCGCTGCCCGCCAAGTCGACCAGATTGAGCTTGCCGGCGCAGACGAGCTCTTCGCCGCCATCCTCATTCGTCTTGGCCACGCATGCCGTAATGGTAAAGATGGTGTGGCTGCGCGAGCTCAAGTCGTTGCACTTGGTTGCCGCAACCTGCCGCTTCAAACTGCCCTCTTGCAGCACCTTGATGCCCTGCGATGCATTCTTGATAAACTTTTCCTCCATGCCCTGCACAATGGTGGAGCTGTGGCCCTTGCGCGACGTGTCGTCGTAAATCTTGAGCCGCCCATTCTCCTCGACTGCAAGCAAGTCGCGCAGCTCCTCATTGTAAAGCTCGATAAAGGAGCACTTGATGCAGCTGTCTGTGTTTTCCAGCTTGAGCTTGTTGAAGAGCTGGTTGAGGACCCGGGGGATAATGCCGGCGTTATCTGAGAGCATGCCCAGCGTCTCCGTCATGTCCCCCGACATGGTGTAGGTTTTGCCCGTGCCCGTTTGTCCATAGGCAAAAATGGTGCAGTTGTACCCGGCAAGCACCTAGAGTAAAAAGAGCCAAATCTCGGTTAGCCCTTGTCCTTTGCCCTCTTGGTCGATGCCAAAGGCCACCAGCATCAAAAACATGGCAGCAAGTCAAAAAAATAAAAATAAAAAATAAAAAAATAAAAACCAACCTCGTCAAGAATGGGCTTCACCGTGTCGTCAAACACCATATTCTGGTCCGCAACGGGCGAGTAGACGCGGTCAAAGCTATACGTCTTGTTGCTCAAAGCATTCGCCCCCATGGACAACTCCACCAACTTGCCCTTGACGCCCTCGGTCCGCACCACCACGGCGCTATTATCGCGAGTCTCGCGCTCATTGCGGCCGCGACATCGCACCACCACGTTAATATTGGTGCCCTCACTCGCCGCATCGCCCTCGTCAAAGTCGCGCGTTTTGCGCTTGGTCCCCAGCGCCACCACCGCCGCCGCCGCGTCGGGAGAAGCCGCCGCCGACCGCTCTGCGCTTCTCGACGCCTTGCGTGACAAGGGCACGCGCAACGATGGCGTCCGCGTCGAGCTGGCTCGGCTGGGCACCCGCTGCCGTTCGCTTGCCACTGTGGACGGCTCCCGTTTGGAGCGCGTCCGGGGTCGTTGGAAAGCCAGCGTGGCGGTTGTAAAATGATTACTCCGCGGGCTGTTTTTTTTCTTTTTCTTCTCCTTGGGCGTGCCCTTGGTTCTGTCTTGGTCCTTTTACTATACCTGAGGATGTGGTTTTTATCTTTGGGTGCAGTATGCGAGGACACGAGTATGTGGAAACACGCAGTCTCCTCCTCGCCCATTTTGCAGTGAGAAGTACGTTGCGTGCCGGTACTTGTGTATATACAAACTCTTGTTGCTGAGTCAGCATTCGACGCGTCGGCTAGGCAACGGTGCAACCTCCAACTACTACTACTGAGGCTACGTAGTGCATGCCGCTAGTACTATCAATCTTCAAAAAGAAAGACAGCTTAATTAGAGGGCATTGACATGACAAACAATCCTGAATCTAGAGGCATGGAGCAGAGATGAAGGGAATCCAGGTGACTCTGAGCTTGAATTTTCATTACATGCCTCCTTTCCACCCTGCCGATTCTCATCTTTGGTTCCAAGGTATACCCTTTTCAAAATCTCACCTACCTTCTGTTCTAGGCCCCCTTTCCCACGCATTATTCTACCAAGCAGTGTTACTAGCGCCTACATGTAAAAAGAGGCGAGGAATTAAAAAAGCAGAGGGCCCTTTAATTTTCAGAGTCAATTCAGACTGCTAAAACAAACAAGAAGAAAAAAATCATCTAAAAACATTGAATACTTGAGCTTTGGCGCATCAAGATGCTATGCGCTCAAGTGCATTCTAAATGCAACGGGCCAAAGCCCAAAGGTTACACATATACATGTACATGCATGCCTCCCTCATCCCCTCCACCAAAAAGAAGAAGAAAAAAGCAAGCAAAAAAAAAAAAAAAACTCCCGCTTTTGAGCAGAATAAAAAAAGCTAGCTTTGTCCATCACGCTGCTTGAGCGACGTCAAGCCCGTCTTGTGCTCCGTATGCGTCTTGCTCAGGCTCTTTTGCTTGATGCCAAAGCTAATCAAGAAGCCGACAAAGCCAAAGCAGGTATAGGCAATGTACATGATGTGCAATGCGTGCCAGTAGGCCCCCTGGACGGCGTGGCGATCGCGGGGCGCCAGCTCATTCACCAGGTGCACGCTCGAGGCGGCGCCCGAGCCGCTAAAGGTGGCGGCCAGGCTGGGACCAATCTGGGCGGTGAGGGAGTCGCGCTGGTTCGCCATGACATTGTTGAAGATGACGCCACCAACAACTACCGAGATGGAGGTGCCAATCTGGCGCAAAAAACTAAAACTCGACGTTGCTGAGCCAATGTCGCGCGGCTCCACGTTTGTCTGCAGGGCAATGAGGGGCGCTTGAAAGTTGGGACCGACGCCAATGCCAGCAATGATTTGAAAAATGATAATCTTGGCCCACGACTTGTCGTCTCCCAAGTCAATAAAGAGGCCAAAGCCGAGCGTCATGAGCAAGAGGCCAGCCATGATGGGCACCTTGTAGTTGCCCGTCTTCTTGATGATGATGCCCGAGAGAGTGGATGTAATGGACAGCGACAGGACAAATGGCAACAGGTAGACACCCGAGAGAAGAGAGGTGGCGCCCACCACGGCCTGGAAGTAGAGGGGCAACCAGTAGCTGCCGCCCATAAAGGTGACGGCGTGCATAAAGGACAGGCCCAGGGCGGCGATGCTGGTGCGGTGGCTAAAGAGCGACGTGGGCATCAGAGGATAGCGGGCCAGATATGTCTCGTAGAGGGCAAAGAGGACAATGGTGACGACGCCAAAGACGATGAGGCAGATAATGGTGGGGGAGGCCCAGGGAAACTGCACGCCGCCAAACTCGAGTCCAAAGAGCAGCATGAGCGTTCCGCCAATAACGAGCAAACTGCCAGCCCAGTCAATGGCAACCAGACCCTGGCGCACCGGGGTGCGGGGATTGTGCAGCTTGAGGACAAAGATGAGAATAACAAGAGCAACGCCGCCCAAGGGCAGGTTGATGTAAAAACACCAGCGCCACGACACCTTTGCGGTAAAGACGCCGCCGAGAACGGGCCCAATGGCCGAGGAAATGGCCCACACGCCGCCCAGAATGCCAAAGTACATGCCTCGGCGGCGCATGGAAAAGAGGTCCGAGACGCAGATATTTGGCAAGACAATGGTGCCGCCGCCGCCCACGCCCTGAATGGCCCGGGCAGCAATAAGCATGGCCATGCTCTGGCTAACGGCACAGAGCAAGGAGCCGACCCAGAAAATGACTACGGCGCCAATAAGGACGGGCTTGCGGCCAAAAATGTCGGAAATCTTGCCCCACGTGGGCACAAAGGTGGCATTGCCAAGCAGATAGGCACTGCCAATCCAGACATAGCCCAGGCTCGAGTCAAAGTGGCTGGAAATAGTGGGCACCGCCGTGGTGATGATGGTCATGTCGAGCGCGGCCAAGAAGAGCGCCAGGCCCAGGGCAAACATGATGAGAAACGTCTCCACGCTGGTCCGCCGGCTCTCAGGCTCGTCCGCCTTGCTCTCTGCCCCTCCAGCCTCAAGCATGCCCGGCGTTGGCCCATCGCTCGTCTCGCTATGCCCATCGGGGCCAGACGGCGCAGGCTCGCATGCCTTTTCCTGCCCGCTGCTCGTCTCCTGCAGCGTCTGCAGCGTCTTGTCCAGAGGCAAACGTCTGCGCTGTAGACGCAGCAGCCATTCGCGGCGCCCCATTTTATTCTTGGGAATCAAGACGACTGGGAAAAAAAAAAGGCTTTGCCTTGAAATGCTTGTACGTAATGCGCGGCGTCGATTCTGTTATAGGTGGCAGCAGCTGCAAAGTGGGCCGTGGAGCAAGTGGTTATAACAGACGCCCTTGGCTAACAAACACACCTTTGTTTTTTAAACAAGGTGAGGGCAAGCGGGCGGTGACAACAAGTCGGCAAAAGATGAGGGTTGCGCGTTGCAAAGATGAACAAAGCTTGCACCACCGGGATGCAAAGACCCGTCTTGTCAGGCAGCTTGACATTGCCGCCCAAGCAACAAGCAACCAAAGTTGGGGCAAAGGGCAGGAGGACAAGGAAAAAAAAAATAATTGATCAAGGTAGTGACGAGGACCAGCTCCCCCGGAGCACGGACGTTGCCACGCCAGGTTCCGTCGCTCGGCCGCGCCCACTTGTGCCAACTGCCAAGGCCTATCAAGGCCCAAAGAGGCATTGCAGCTTAATAATAGCGCCCACTTTGCTTGTTGGACCGCCTGTTGGACCGCCTGTTGGACGCCCTGTTGCATTTTGGGCCCGTCATTAAGCAAACGAGGTCAAGAGTCACCACGAGTCAAGCCCGGCACAAGAATCATGCTCGCTCTCCGCGTCATCGCAAATTCGTCATTCCGTCTTGCTCGCATCTCCGAGCAACCCCCGTCGCCCCCGTGTCAGACGACGCCTGCCTCTTGCCCTAATCCGTCTCTGGCTTATTGTCACTTTGATCCCTGTGTGCATCCAGATTGCACTTGAAACCTATCCAACACTTGACACGCGAGCCTCACTGCACCCACTTGCCCACGCTGTGCACCTCGCCGCCCTTTAATCCTTCTTGTGAATAGACACCTCTGCCTGCTCCTGTCCCCCATATACAAAAGCCCTTGCTCTTGTTACCCCCTGCATGCACTCTTGCAACCTCGCTCTTGTGCCGCCATACCCCTCCAAGTGGAAAAAAGAAAAGTCAACGGCTTGGCCTTTTTGCAGAGGGGAATGAGACGTTTTACTTTTTCCACCCGCGGAATAAAACCCTCTTGTACCGCTCACAAGTTCCGCCACGCTCGTCTGGGCTTGTCGAGGTGGTGTCAAGACATGTCAGCACAAGCCATATATTGCTATGGAGCCGCTGCAACACCATAAGCCCAACGCTATTCACGGTAAACACGCTGCCCTATGCACCCAAAACCTCGCTTCTGCCCCCTTGACAGGTCGCTTAGACTCTGGTAGTACTGGACACTTTTTGCAAGCTTGCCTCGAGTAATCGTCGTGATGCACTCGACGTTGAAATCGATGCAGTGCATGTTGCGGTACGAGGTTGCTTCCGTACCACCGTGGCGTCTGCATGCAACCCACAAGCCGCCGCGCAGCCGGCATTCAGCTCTCCATTCCACCCGTCTCCGTTTACCCGTCTACAACCTCTACCGTGCAGCTGTATTTTCCCTTTTTTTTCTTCTCCCCTTGATATAAAGGGAACAAAAATGCGCCCTTAGAGCTAGATGCTCAGCATGCAACCCACACAACAAGCCCTTCCGTCGCATATTTATTCCTTAATATGGAACTGGCTGGTTTCAACTTGTTACAAAGAGCAAGCTTGTCCTGTCCCTCAAAAGGTTCTCGAATTCAACTGCCGACACAACGTCCCGTGTTATCATGATACCAAGGACTAGCCTCTTACCAAATGCTCAATCCTCAACGCCACAAGCTAAAAATACTATCATACTCTCCCCCCTCTTCCAAAAAACAAAGAAACAAAAAAAAAACACACACACACACACACGAGGCTCAATGCTGTCAATACACAGTCAATGTGTTTACATAACCATTCTTGAGCACTTCAAAGACCATGCCCGGGAATCCATATAGTGTCGTCGTCGTCTCCAAGTCCCCGTCAGACTGCGTCTTCTTGGGCCTCGTCTCCTCCCATCCGCCCACGAGTTCGCAGCTGTCCTCGGGGCTGTCGCCCCATCCGCGGTTCAGAGCCATGCCTTTGACCTTTGACTGATGCCGCTCAAAGCAACTTGCCCACTGTCGCTTCATGTCGCCTTCAATTTGTGTAAAGTGCGTCTCCGAGTTTATTATGCCTTGGCCCTGCTCGCCGCCCTTGTCCAAAGTGCCAATCTCCCAACGGCAGCGCCGGTGCCGATTGAACTCGTAGGAGCCGGGAATGTTTCCGTGCAAGACGAGCTTGCTGGCCACAAGCCGCTCTGATTGGTAAGACTTGTACGCTTTGCCCGTCGTCCCACTCTTTGACACGGTGCCCGGCGGTGAGCAGGCAGGCTCTTGTGGGCTTGATAAGAGTATGTCGAAGCCCTGATAAAAGTAGTTGAAGAAGCATTCTCCCGACAAATTGCTCGTCAGGTCCTCATCAGCACCGTCTTCGGCGTCGGAGCCTTCAGATCCGGTGTGAAGAGACGACTGGTCCGTATCCGTCAGATCCTCTGTCCGACTCTGATCTGCTGCCACGCCTTGGCCACGACCACTCTTCTTGGAGTGCATCTTATGCACCATCATTCTCTGGTCGTTCTTGTAGTAAATGGCGTTTGGAGGGCCCAGTTCCATGACGAGTTGCTGCGGCGTCGTCTCCCCCAGCTGAATGCGAAAGCCGTTATTGGTCCATTTGCGCAACACGTCAATCGTGCCGCCTCCGTACAGGCGCACAAGCGATATTTCGTCAGTGTACACGTCCTTGGCACGGTTCACCACAGACGTCGCCTTGATACTGGGAAGCGCCGCCGTCCAAAGCGTGGGACGGGCAACAGCCCACGAATCACCACTAAAAACGGCCATTGATTTGGCCAACTGTGACGACATGGCGGCAAACTGCGAAACAACGTCTATTTCGGGCGAGTATGCCTCCTTGGCCAGGGCGAAATTGAAGGCCACTCCGGGATACGAGAGCACGTAGATGCCGTCTTGGCCATCCTCGGCCGGCGGGATAAACTCGCCGGGATATGTAGGGCCAAGGAGCCGGTTGTATATATGCCGAAAACTCGGTGCCGACTCTCGCGAGGGCGACGGGCTCGGCGTTTGCGACGACGCACTGGGCGGCTTGAGCAAATCGCGGTCCTTGAAGGTTATATGACTCTTGGTAAAGTCGACGATTTCAATGAGGCGCAAACGCTGCTCCGAGCCGTCAAAGCGCAACCGAAGGCCATTATGCGGCAAGACTATAGTCACGGCTTCGTGGAGTGGACGATGATGAGAAAACAGGAGCTCCATCTTGGGAAATAAATGTGGCTCCGCCTTGATGCGTGTCAGTATCTCGTGCAACGAGGCGCCAATCACTATCGTGGCCAAATGTCAGCGCCTCTTGTTGCAGACCAGAGTTGATGTACGACACACCAAAGAAGCCAATTGCCCGCCCGGGATGGAGCTGTGCCGTGTAGAGTGCCATGGCTTCGACTGGCTGCCACGTCGCAACTTGCAAGGCCAACGCGATGTAGATGAGGGCTTAAGCAAGCATGGATCAAGAAGACGATGAAACGTTGACAAACATGCCAAAAAAAAAAAGAACAAGAAAAAAAGACGAGTAGCGGAACAGGAGAAGAAGGCTCTATGCTTGAAATGCCATTTCCTGGCCAGCACGGGTTCACTGTAAGTCACGAGCAGAGGGAATGCCATGTGACGCATTCTCAAGGCCCTTAGTGCAACGTCAGAGCAGTGACGACGAGCACGGCACAAAACGGCTAGCAAGTCCATTAGCTAAGCCGTGGACCCTCATCCCCAGACAACAAACATGGCTCTTATGTAACTCCTAGATGCTCATGGCAATCCTGGCCGGCAGTGTAAAGAATTACATCATGTCCCACCAACCAACTACCATTCCTCAACCTCGCCGCGCCCTGGCTTCTCCATGCGCACCACCTTGTCGCAGTTGAGCAAGCAGAGCGGATCAAATGCCTTTTTAATCTGCGCCCCCGTTAGCAACTCGCGCTCCAAAGCCTGGGGCGTGAAAGCATCAAGTGTCGTCGTACCTGGCGCATTGCGGCCACCGTCGTTGCACCTAGTTCATGCTCAAGATAGTCTCTCTTGACCAGTCCCACACCATGCTCGCCCTGTGCACTCTAGTCAAAACCCCGTGCCTTGCGCCCATGGAGCATGCAGACTCACCGTCACTGTGCCTTCCATCTCAACTGCGCGCTTCACCATCTTGTGCACGACATCCGCTGCCCGTGAACGCTGGGCGTCAGTGTAGAGTATAATGGCTGAATTGCAATAGTCAGCCAAACTCAGTCACATGCTACAGTTTGTACAAGAGACGGCGACATTGGCCGACTTGTCAATGAGGCATGCCACATACTGTGAAAGTTGCCATCTCCGACATGGCCGACAATGGAGCCAACCAGGCCGCTCCGCTCCATATCAGCCTTGGTCTCTTCAATCAGTTTTGGCAGCTTGCTCATGGGCACGGCCACGTCGCCCGTCCACACTTTGGAGCCTGGCTTAGCCACGGCCATGGTGCTCCACAACGACTCCTTCCTCGCGCTCCACAGCTCGTCTTGCTCCTCCTGACTCTTGGCAAACTTGAATGACCTGCTGCCAGACTGCCGCGCCAACTCTTGTACCTGTGCAATCTGCTCCTTGACGGTAGATGGAGAGCCGGCAAACTTGAAGAAGAGAGTGGGCGCCTCGTCCCAGGTGCGCGACGTCATCCCTGCCGCATTGATGTTGCGCATCTGATTATCATCGAGAATCTCCACAGCAGCGACCATGAGGCCGGAGCCCACCACCTTGCCCACGCAATCAGCCGCTTGCTGCACCGAGTTGAAGGTGCAGACGGCAACATTGGTGGCTGCTGGCTTGGCCGTCACCTTGAGCGTCGCCTCCGTCACCAGGCCAAGTGTGCCCTCGGATCCAATAAAGAGCTTGGTCAAGTCGTAGCCAGCCGAGCTCTTGCGAGGACGTTGCCGTGTCTTGATGACGGTACCGTCGGCCATGACCACGGTCAAGCTGAGGACCCAGTCGCGCATCGTGCCATATCTGTAGGCATTGGTCCCACTGCAGCCTGTGCCCACCATGCCTCCAATCATGGCTCCAGGGCCAGGATCAGGGGGAAAGAAGAGGCCCTGCTCAGCCAGCTGGTGGTTGAGCAACTCCCAGCCGACGGCGGGCTGCACAACGACATCCATGTCTTCCTTGTGTAGAGCCAGCACCTGGTTCATGCGACCAAAGTTTATAGAGATGCCCTTGCGCGTTTGGGCGTACTGGCCCTCAACGCTGGTGCCGCCGCTAAAGGCGACAATGGGAATGCGGCGCTTGTGGCAGATCTTGACCACCTCGGCCACCTCTTCTGTGGAAGCGGGATAGACAATGCAAAAGGGCTTTTCGTCGGGCCCCGGCTGATGCGTTGACCAGGCCGATGAGGCATGGTGCTCGAGATCTGTTTCCAGCGTGCTGACGTGATCCTTTCCGACAATCTTGATAAAGTCGGCCCACGCAGCCTGCATATTTTCGAGCTTGGTATTGTGTTTTGGCGGCTTCGTCATGGAGAGCGGCAGCGTCGAGTTGGGCTCTGGCTCGCGCGGCCAATAGGTGCCGCACCAGTAGGCAATGGCGATGCCACAGAGAAAGACTATGCAACGGGCGAGGCTTAGCAAGAGCAGCCGAGAAACAAGTCTGGTAACAAGACAACCAACCAAAAGTGGCACACCAATTCCGTGACGGATCAGTCATGTCGCGCCAGCGCTCATACTTGACACGCTGCTCGCGCTCGCGCCGCAGACGTGAGACTATGCTCCCCGTCAATTGGCCTTGAAAGGAGCGGGCAGCGCGGGAGTCATTGCTTTCGCGCGGCGTCTTTGGATTTTGAGGTTCAATGTTGGTCCGTGATGCATAGTGTCGTATCGTTGCGGGGGAGCGGCGCGCAATTCCAGCAGCAGCTCTCCAGCAGCTGCTCAGCGCTGAAGCTCGCAGCTTCGCCATTGACCACTAGGCTATTTAAATTTCTGTGCAAGAAATCTGCCCCGTGTGTTGAATGTCGCCAAAATCGATTCCAGCTCGCAAATCAGTTACTGTCGACGAGGAGCACAAACAAGGGGGGAGATGTAAAAAAAGCTTGTAGTGACGGTTACAGAGGGGTTCTCACCTCCGGATTTATTCGCCCGGGCGCCGACGACGTTGCTGCCGCACTCTAGATCAGACTCCACCACTAGAAAGGCAGCCAGGGACCGATGGTGGGTACCGATTCCCCGGTTTCACTGCCTCCGGCCGGGCACCTAGCTGTTTGCCGGGCATTAAAGAGCCGATTTGCTGTGCGTCTATACTGGCGAGCGAGGTTTCACCCAACCATGATTTGAAAAACCACCCCCTCCCCCCTCACTTTAGTCAAGAAGCCATGGAGCGACCATCGAGAGCGACATGACGGCCGTCCGTCCTTGCCGCAATTTCCTTTTCCGAGTTGAGCGCCCTTTACGGAAAGCCGGTTCCATATCCGCTGCAGCTGGATGCTTTGGTGGCGAGCCTTGCAGATGCGTCAGACATGGCGCATGGAGCTCGGTTTGTCCTTATTGGATCGTTTCGATTCAATCTACTGCGGCAGCTGATGGGTTGTTTCTTGACCGGTTCACCGGTCTGCATGCAATCTTGTCGCAAAGGTGGGCAACGTGATGTGGTGCGTGGGTGCAGACATATATGTATTGTACACATATATACTACTATATACAGTATGTACTACTACTAGTAGTTTGTATGTATGTATATTACACACACGAGTACAGCACAAGCCGCATCAAGACGACTGGCGATGCGCTTCATTTACGCAAAAAAGAATCAAAAGCGAGATTAATTAAAAAGGAATCTAAACAAGCCTCTTGGCATTCATTTCTATTTGACGAGATGCTTCCCTTCTTCCCTCGTGTCGCCAAGGAACCTTTTCAGTTGCTTAATCATGCTGTCAATCTGTCGCTGAGCAAAGACACAACCCGTATCCAGCGCCTCCACTATTGGGCAGTTACTTCCACTCAAGTCGTGTCGGACACGGCCAAAACAGCCGCATGTAGCTCATGTCCAAGTCGATGCAGACACCAACTACTAAACACCAAAAACAAAATTCCATCATCATGTTCTACTGTGTACTTAGTCCATGTGTCACCTACCCAGCCAAGATGAACGGCTACACTAATTGGACCTCGGTTCGGGGCTCGGCAGCTTCCAATTCTCCGCCTCACTCCAACCCCTTTGCTGCTGCTTCGCCCATATATCACGGCGCTGGGCCACAACCTCGATTCTGAAAGGGGCACGACCTACTACAGTGCCGGCTTGAATAACTAGACACTGTCACAAATCCCTGCACAAAATGACGTCGAAACAGTCGCTGCCCAATAGCTATGCCCAGCTCTCTCTTGATGGGATTCGCTTCTCTCACCATCCAGCGTCGTCTCCCTCAGTCACCCCCATAGTTCTTGTCCAGCTTCACCGGCCCGCCCATCGCAATGCCTTTACGCATGAAATGGCCCATTCCCTCGTCACCGCCTTCAATCTCCTCTCGGCGGACGACCGGGTCCGCGCCGTTATCCTCACCTCGTCTGATGAGTCCAACAAGACATTCTGTGTGGGCATGGACCTCAAGGCAGGCGGCCCATCCCGCCTCGAACTCGAGGGACCGCGTGCCACTACCGATCATCGCGATATGGGTGGAGCCGTTGGCCTGGCCATCTACCGCTGCAACAAGCCCGTCATTGCCGCCCTCAACGGCACCGCTGTTGGCATCGGCATCACAATGGCCCTCCCCGCCACAATCCGCATTGCCAGCCGCGATGCAAAGATTGGCTTCGTGTTCGCCCGCCGTGGTTTCACCATGGAGGCTTGCAGCAGCTTCTTTCTGCCCCGTCTGATTGGTGCCAGCCGCGCCCTTCATCTCCTGTCTGTCGCCGCCCCATACCCGGCAACACACGACCTGCTCAAGGATCTCTTTAGCCAAGTAGTCGCCCCTGACCAAGTCTTGCCATGTGCCCTCGCCATTGCTGAGGATATGGTTGCCAATGTCAGTCTTGTCGCCTCTACAATCATGAAGGACATGATATATCGCGGCCCAGCCTCGCCCGAGGAAGCCCATTTGCTTGAAAGCAATCTCTTTCTCTCCCTCTTCCTCAGCCAAGACGCCCAGGAGGGCAAGGAGAGCTTTTTGCAAAAGCGAACACCCGACTTCCAGGGCACAATGGCTGATGCGCCCCCGGTCTATCCATGGTGGGCGCCTGTTAATGTCAAGCCCAAGTCTCACCTCTGATGTCTTTGTAAATATACAAGCTCCATTTCAGACACCACAGATTGATCTAGATGCTATCCATGTCAATTTTTACTCGCTGTCAACATGGCCACGTTTCAGGGGTCGGGCTGATTGACGCGCGGCCGAGAGTGTCAGCCGCACCCCTCAGCCACAGATAAACGACTGCAAACACGTCAAGACTTGCACTGTCCAATAGGATCTTGTTCCTGCCGCCTCGTCACTTTTGACAACAAGCCTTAACGGCCTTGTTCAATTCTTATCCAAAGCCATCTATGTATAACTATCAGGCAGCTGATGAGCTGTGAGCAGCTGCTCCTGCATTTCCGCCTCATCTTGTGCCCATGGCACGGCAGCGGCCCTCCGCCCACCTTGGCTCCCACTTTGAAACCCAAAAGGCTCATCTTGAATCAATCCTTTTAACATTCCCTACTTGTGCTGCCAAAAGAAACCAAAACCTGAAAAAAAAATATAAACTCCAACAAGTTTGTATCAACGCATGGCCTTCATGGCGAAGGCGTGGGGACATGACACAAAGAGTCCAATGACAAAATTCAATGACTTGTCCAGCTCCTGCTTTCCGTTCCGGGACGCCGTGCCTAAAATGGAAAATGACACGGGGTGCCAAGGTAAGACATGTGCGTAGTGTAAAGACAAAAGGATAAAGATGAAGAAAACAAAAACAAATGACTATCTGGTTTGTAATTCGGCAACATATGTCGTGGCTTGCGCTGGGCTAGTCTGGTTGTGATGTCTGCTTTTTGTATACAAGGTAGCAGACATTCAATTGTCACTCGGCTGATTGCATCTTGCAAGTCAGTCGAATAATCAAGGTCATTGTGACCAAGTAGGGCGCATCAGAGGTTGGTGAGCGCTCGGGTGGCTGCAGACACCGGGGCACGCCATGTATATCGAAATGGGGGGGGGCCTTGAAACGTATAATTTTCCTAGCGCCGTCGCAGCTTGAGCAGCCTAGTCCTGAGCCATAGCATAAAGGCGGTCCACATGCCCATGGTCTTGTGTTTGGCCGTCTTGGATCTGCGCGGTGACTTGAACTCGACATCGTCGGCCCTTGGGCGAGGGGGCTCTTGGCTTGCTGCATCGTCGTGCTGGTAACCAGCATCACTAAAAACAGTCTTTTCGCCAGAGGCTTCCATGCTGATTTCTCTCTCGTGTCTTGCTGACCGGTGTGCAGCGCCCGAGGCAACGCCGCTGACAAGACTAGCATGACCTCCCTTGGTGTGGCGGGCCTTTTCTCGCTCCGTCTTGTGCGTTTCCTTGGTTTGGGCGCGCTGGCGCTTGCGATCCTGCTCGCGCGCATACTTTTCTTCTTTTGCGCGCTCCCTGGCCTCGAATTTGCGGCGAGCCTCACGGACGTGCTGCTGACGTGATAAAGTGTCAATGTCGGAGCGAGTTCGGAGGTGGAAGCTGCCCATGTCAAGGGAGCTGCGCAGAGGAGACATGTGGGTAGCCGAAGAGGAAGCCGTAGTGGTAGTGGTGTTTGCAGCTGCGGCGGTGGCTGAAGGCGTCAGGGGTATTGTCGAGGACAAGAGGGAATCGGCAACAGAGGCTTGGGTGCTGAGCTGCAATTCGGAACGGCTCTGACCAAAGGAATCGGTGGCAAGTCGCTTAGCAGAGTCGGAATTGGAACAACTCGCTGTAATGCGCAACGGGTGTGTCCCATCCGAGACTGAGCTGGCGGCCAAGGAGGGAATGCGACGCCTCTGCTGCTGGGATTGCGATTGGTGAATCAAGCTTGGGGTTGGGCGAATAGAGGCACGGCCCGAGGCTACAATTGCCGGATTGGAAGGAGGAGCTCGGGTGCAACGATCGGGATCCTGGTCGAGGGTGTCGGGTTGGTCGTCGTCGTCGTCGTGTTCGGTAATGGTGGGAGAGTAGTCGCGGAATCCGCCAGCACTGCCAGTATCCAGGGAGACGCGTGAGTAGGAAAGGGGCGGCGTAGAGGTTTGGGGCGTCTGCTGAAAAGGGTGGACGAATGAGCCGCCGTTGCGGCATGCACTGGCCACACTGGTAGCAACCGAGGCGTGAGAGGCGCCGCTAGCGGAGCGGGCGTGACGTGGGAATTTGAGGGACGTTGCAGATAACGGAGCTCCGGAAATGGGGGTGGGATGGTCTGGTAGGACAAGGGGGAAAATCATATCTCGGGGAGAGCGAGGGGCAGCATTTCCATGGTGGTGAAAGTGGTGGTGGTGGTGGCTGTCGAGAGGGTCCAGCGAGGCCAGGCGAGGCGAAGGCTGATCGTCCCAGCCACGGTCCAGGTCGAGCGACTCGCGGTCCGACAGAGAGAGCGAGATGGAGCGGGAGAGAGAATGCGAGTGCGAGTGCAGCTTCTTGAGCATGGGCTTGACGACTGGACGGGTGCGTGGCTTTGAGCCCTTGGGCGCATTCATGGCTGCGGGCGGCGAGTGGTGAGGTGACGGCAGCGCCTGGAGCGACGACGAAGCCATGGCTGTGAAGCAGGCAGGAGGAGAGGGTGGCGCCGTGGTGACGCAGCTGAGATTGAGTGTGTGCGAGAGAGTGTGTGTGTGCGCTCCAGTGTGGCAGTGGTCAATCAAGTCGGCCTTTATCCAATCGCCATTTGCTGCCTGTAGACTTGGACGCCAGAGGACAAGCAGGCAGCGCGTCACCTCATGGCGTCGTCTGCGGCACGAGGCAAGTAAAAATAAAAGCTATTGCTCAAAAACACAAGGAGAAAAAACAAAAAAAAAAAAAAAGACTGGCCAAGCCCTTGCTGCGACGGTAGAGGTTGGTCCAACGTCACAAGGGCAGACAGAGGGGTTTAAGGTTGGCCATGGCAGAAAGTCGAGCGTAAAAGACGGCGCGCAGTGCAATCTAATTAAGCTGGCAGCCAGCCGCCTCCGGCCTGACCGCTGGTGCTGATCACGTGCGGGCGTCTGCGGGGAAGAGACGAGGCAAAACAGTCTGCTGTGCTGAAGAAGAGGGATGAAAACATTCGGCTGTCCCTAAGTGGCAAGGCGCAGGCCTCTGGCTGGAGTCATGTACCTGGAAGCCGGCAAGTAGTGCAAGTGGTTTAGGTGGCGGGCTCTTATCGCTCCACTGGTCTGATTACGAGACGCCGTGGCTGCTGCTACTGTTTCTCCTGCTGTGGCTGCTGCTGTTGCTGCTGCTACTGTTTCCCCTGCAGTGGCTGCTGCTACTGCTACTCCTTCTCCGCCAGCGGCTGCTGCACTGTCTCTGCTGCTGCTGCACCTCCTCCTCCTCCTCCCCCTCCTCCTCTTCTTCTCTCTCGTTGACCAAGAAACCGCTGCACCCCTTCTGCCCTCGCATCCACCACCAAGATGGCGATCTACAGGGTCGTCGGCTACCTGCGTCGCACCTCGGCCCAGACAGCGACGGCGACGCCCCTCCTCCACCTGGCAACTGCTGGCGCCTGGATTGCCCGCCCCCCTTCTCCCTGCCCATGTCATTAGCAAAGCATCACGACGCCGCATTGGTTTGATCGACGGCGCACAAGCAACTAGTGCCCTGGCAACAATTTGACTCCTCAGCTTACGCCCCAGAGCTCGGAATGTCCGAAGGCTTGCGGCTGCCTCTGGCTGACCAGCCATGGCGACTGCTATGCTGTACATAATTATAGGTGACGCCTTGCTGGCTAGGGTTATTATATTATATTATATTGCATGGCCACGTCTGACTCGGTGCGCTGGACAAGTCAGCCGCCTGCCTCTGCCCAGCTGCTGAGAGGGAAATCCGAGTCTGTGGTTCGTCCAATCACTTGCTTTGGGCCTTTGCGCGTCGTCACGGGCTGCTGCGCCACTCGCCAAGAGCAAAAGCCTCTTGTGACCCCATAAGCCCTTTTTGCCTAGAAGCATCATGCATGGCCTCAGCAGAGATGGCATGCGCTGGCGGCCGCGTGGACTCTGATGCTACTGCTCCGCCTTGTGAGGTGCTTTGCAACTGTTACCAAGCCACGGTACACAGCCTAATGACCACGTGCTTTGTTTCCCCAAGTCTCATGCATCCCATCTAGGCGATTCAGAATCGTCTCAACTTACTAGCCCTAAAGAGATCGCCCTAAGACGTCATGGTGGCTAAGAGCCGACGAGGCTTTCCGCTCCCGCCATGGAAAAAAGAAGGATTTCAAACTTGACGCGGAAACCCCCTTGATGACTTCATGGCCAAGACTAGAAGCAAATCACCTCCACACATGTACAAACAGCTCATGGCTCCGTCTGGATGCGGCCATGTGAAACGCGCATCGTCCCCACTGCGGGCTATATCAAGGCAATATAGGCGACTCCAACCACAGAATAATATGGTATGCTCCAACTCTGTGAGCAGCACCTAGCTACAATACTCCAGCTACCCTGTCTTGGCTCTTATCTTCCGACTGCGATTCAAAAGCCTTGGTCGATGGGCTTGGAAAAGACGGCTGCAGACAATAGATTGGCGAGGCCTCTCCAATGCACCAGTCTCTGGTCACGATGGCTCCAACATGTCGATCAGCCGCTACTTGCTCCATGCATGCATGCAATAACCCAGCAGACTCGATTAATATCGAATAATGGGAACAAGTAGTAACATAATTGTTGAATAGTATTGAGT
Organism: Ophiocordyceps australis; assembly: GCA_002591415.1. NCBI lineage: Eukaryota > Fungi > Ascomycota > Sordariomycetes > Hypocreales > Ophiocordycipitaceae > Ophiocordyceps > Ophiocordyceps australis. The sequence continues at coordinate 48,819 of NJET01000052.1, read as the reverse complement.
AATGGAACAACATGACTGGGTCTGGCATGGGCTCGTAACATTACTTTGGTCACGGTACACAACACAGCAGCGTTGCTTAGAGACCAGCTGCATTAGCCTGTTGGGCAATCTGAAGGACAGACCAAGGGCCGATACAGGGCTGTTTGACTGCATGCTGCTTAGCACGCATAGGGTGGTGATCCTCAGCGAGGCGCATATGCGAGGACGTGCGAGCCAAGGCTTCGTCGGCGCTGAAAATAGGGGCTGCACCCTAATATCGCGGCCCAATCACTCGACTCGAGCAAAGCACTTGGTTCACGACGCAGGACAAGGAAAGAGGGGAGTCGGCACTGTTGCATAGAGGGTCGGTGACATTGGATACACGGTATATGGAGACTTGGTCCCTCCCTGCTTCTCCTGCAAAGCGTCTTGCAAATTGCAACATTGGTACTGGCACACACGTTGTAGCTCACGGCACTCTTGCACCAGCAAATACTTGCTCAGTCTAGAGCGGCACGAATGGCTCGTAGAGTAGCTGTCAGCTGTCTGGCTGTTTGAGATTGCCCAACAAATTCAAAAAAAGGGGCCCAGCTAGATGCCGTGGCCCTGGCTAGCCTAGTGCTCCGGAAGCGGCAGGTTATTGGACTGGAGGGAGACAAAAGACGCGGCGAGCAAAGCAATTGGTTGCATGGCGGAAAAGGCCAACTAACCATGGAAAGCATCTTTGTGACTCTGCCTTGCGGTCCGTCATCTAAGAAGCCGGCTTTGAGTCGAGCTGAAACGACATGATATAGTCTTTTCTCTTGTCTCGAGTGTCTCTGATGCCAAACATGGCGAGACTTGCATACAAGCGTGTGTATACATGTATGTAGGTCGTCAAAAATGTCTATGTATGTCGTCAAAACTCCACCTCGAGGTGCTTTTGGGAAGGGGGGGGGGGGTGTGTTTGTGACTTGTGATTCCAAATTCTCGCCTTGGGGTCGCCTTCAAGACCACCTCCAGCGCGTCATCGGACAAAAAACTCCACGACAAGGAGGCCAAAGCGATGGGTTCTCAAAGGAGAGCCCCTACACATGGGCGCTTAACTTGACGGCAAGGCCCTTGGCCTGGATGCACAACATGGCAGATCCTTGGCGGCTGCTATGCAGCGGCTCGTGATTTCGTGCAATGGCGGAGAATTAAGGGCGTCGAGGTGGACAGACTTCACATGGTGTTTGTACATGTGCCCTGATGGGCTCTAGTTGGCCACGGACAGTCGAGTCTCGCGTACAAGGTACAAAGGCTCAGCTGACGGTGGCGATGGCTAGCCGTGGCCGTCTGTCCATGCACACACATGTATATATATGTATGTGTGTATATATGTATGTATGAATATATGTTGTAAATGTATGTTGTATGTAGGCATGTATTTATGTATACAACTCGGTGCCACCTGAAGCCAGGTTGCGCCCAGTCCTTTCAAGGGGGCTTGTTGATTCACCGCCACTGCAGAGCTGACAAGATCTGGGGCATGGACTGCCGGTCCCTTTGATCCGCCCTTGATCATGTACGGCTCCCCTGGCTAGCTCGAGCAACACAGCTTTGCCCTTGACTCTAATCCAACACGCTGAGATGTGACGGCATCGTGCTCACGCCAGCCAATGCCTTGTTGTGCGGCCCATGTAGGGACTTTGTGTCTCGTGCTTGTGCCACGCCCTGTGCTCATTCCACGAACCCGGTTGTCAGTTTTCTCTCTCTTGTTGCTTCCTTGGTTGTTGGTGGCGGGCTGACAAGAAGGCTGATGCCGCCCAGGGAAAAGGGTAGCATGATGCCGCTACTCGGGGCTCTGCAGGAACCGTCAAAACTACCGCGCGAGAGATCTGATTAAATACACGTTGGAGCTAGACGCTTGTCTTTTTTGATATCGCCCAGGCTGTTTTCTATAAATACATGCAACACGTGCAGTATGCTGCTTCCATGTATAGTGAGGCATCACCCAGTCTCGGACATGGAGAGGAAAACACAGAGACTCGTCATGTTTTGGGTCTCGTGTCCGTCATCCCCACCCTCGTACCAGCTTTGCTGTCACGACATTCAAACTTGGCCCCGGGGGACTTGTGTAGACGCAAAGGTGGAATTGACGCAATTCTTGTCAGCCTCATCAACACGGCTCTGGCATTGATGCCACCCCCTCCTCCAAGGGTCCCGGGGGCTCTCGGGAGCATCACGGGGGCATCACGGCACGTTACCGGGACTTGATATCCAGCCACAATTCACCGTGGATATGCCAGCTAAAATCTGCACCTCTTGATGAGTTATGAACTGGCATAATCGCCTTATTATCTCAATCACCCAACGCCCCCCCCTGAGCCACGCCCTGGACACGCACACCCCCCCTCCCAGTGAGCAAGTATGGGCAGGCATAGGCGAGCATGAATGAAAGCAGAACATGAAGAATTACAAAAAAAAAAAAAACGAGGGAGAGATCGAGATTGTATCCCGTTATAGCCCTGTTGGCTCGAGTGCTTATCTGGCGGCAAGTTGCGCCGGCGTAGTAACGGCCACGTTTGCCCCGCATTGTACAAGATCTAAGTCGGACGCAGCTGGCGAATGGCCTGTAGAGTTGCAAAGAGCACATGGTTGTTGCATCGGCCATGACGCTCCATTGGTATGAGTGAGGAGATGGAGGGCGCTACTTGTATGTAATATGTGTAATATGGGATGATGGCGGGGACACTGGACCCTTTTAGCCTTTGCATACATGTACGCCGAGGCAAGGAAGAGAAAAAAAAACATCCAACTGGCGTTTCATTGAGGGCCGTCATGGCACGGCAAGGCAGGTTGGCTGTGCTCTGGCAATATCGAGGGCTTCACGTGAAGCGTCAATGCCGCCCTGTACCAAGACGCGAATCAAGAGCATAATGACACGTTTGCCAACAGTCATGGGCGAGGTACTACATGCAGAGTAGTATGGAGTGCGTGTAAAGGTGCCATGGATGGTGACCATTTGGGCCCAGAGACCCGCAGCCCCGTCGGTGATTTATGGCGCAATGGGAGCTTCATTTATTGCTACTGCTAGTAGTGCTGCCTCATTAGGCCTCTGTGGTGAGAAAAGAGACAAGGAGAGAGCCAAGCAGCAGACACACCACCGACACTGGCTCTGGAATGCCTCAGTCGACAGCAAGTCGACGACAGACTCCAAAGCCAAGTCTGCCTTGCTTAGCAGTCACGGGCCGCGCGCGTGATGCTCATGTGCATGTTGGCATATATGTGCATCATGTATTAGTCGAGTGCAATGGTTTGAGCCGTGTTGCGGGGTGCTGACCAGCAGCAGAGGCCCGTCGGACCAGCAAGCGAGGCGCCTTGCATTAGCTGACGAGCCCTTGATCCACCTCGCTGAGCAGGAGAGACGGAGCCCCAGGAGGGGTGGCAATCGTCAAGGCGTCAGTCATGGCAAGGAGTTTGGAGACGAGCACTTGGGGGTGGTGTGAGTGGGCGAAGCGATGCTATAGCAGAGGTGGAGCATTGCGTCCAAGACGAAGAGAGCTGTTGGAGCTCGTACGAGTAGCGGGCGCGATTAGATGAAGGAGAAAAGAGAGGAGCTGGTATACAGGAGAGATGGAGAGAGAGACAAGGAGAGAGATGAAGAGAGAAAAGGGTGGGGGACAAGTGTTGAAAGCAAGAGCAAGGGATGGAGGGAGAGAGTCTCATCAACAGGAGGAGAGAGATGAAGAGAGGTGGTGAGGGAGAGGCCAAGAGACCCCCCCCTCTCCCAAGGGCAGAGTGGAGCCTAGAGGAGCCGTGTGAAGCGCGTCATGGCGAGCGTAGCAAAGCAAGCACGAGAGGAAAAAGGACAAGAGCTTTGTCCCTTTCTCTCTCATCTTTCCACACTCTAAGCGAGACGGCGTGCGACGATGGAGGCGACAAGAGGAAAAGGAAAATGGAAAAGAGAGAAAAAGTCGAGCGAGAACGATGGCTGCAACCAACCCCAGCAGCTGGCGAAAAGAGCCTACATACATGACATACATTGATACATAATATATGCACGTATGTATGTGTCCATGTATCTACATGCCTACTACGAGGTGAATGTGAATATATGTACATACATACAAGATGCATACATACATGGAGTAGTAATCTGCATAGGGAGTCTAGTTGGCTCAGCTGGGAAGAAGCCTACGTTTGCCGTGCATCTGGTGCATGGGTACGAGTGGGAGGCGTCACAGCCTCGGAGACGAAGGCCCGAGAATGCAGGCGACTGACGTTTTTTATTACCGTTGTTAATGAGTGCCTGAGCCGTCTAGACGACAAGTATCAGTCTCTACCGCTTGGCCAAGTTTTGCATCTGCCTCTTTGGATTCCAGCCTCCCCCTTTTTTTTTTAAAAAAAAGAAGAAATTAAAAAGGGTAAAGAAGAAGGAAAAGAAGCGGGAAACAAAAAGTACAGGAGTAAAAAGACCAAAAAAAAAGGCTAGCTGCAAGTACCAAGTGGCTCTCCAAGGCTTCCATCCATGTCACCTATTGCCATGGGCCCAGATTGCATCTCTGATGCCATGGGCCCGAATAGCCTCGGCAGCTGACAAGAAGCAACGGCCAACAGCAGCGCACGGGGTGGTGAAGAAGGAGGTGCATTGCCGAGTTCCTGCATGGTTGGACGGCGCGAGGATTTGTTCTTGTCTCTTGTCTCGCAGCGCCGCTCCCCCCTTTGAAAGGGCTGGTAGAGAGGTCGAGAGCGCAGCACGCGGCAAAGCAAGTCGTCTGAGAAAACAAGGAGGACCGAGTTTCTGGATCATGTCTAGCTGAGTGTTTGCTGCTTGGCAGGATCCATGGCTTGGTGTTGGGACGCCATGGCGCTGCTGCGACCCCCGGACGCTGCGACGCCAGTGGTGCATCATGACGGTCGTGATGATGACGGTAATGGCATGTCTCCAAGGGTCTTGTCCGTCACTGTGTGTCTGGTGCAAGCATTTTCATCCTCATGGCCAGCTCTCGTCTCCAAAGGGGGTTATCGTCTGTCACTGTGTGTCTCTGACAGCCGTCTCTATGAGCATCAGCCCATCTTGGAAGCCTCGTCTACCTTGTAGCACCTTGTTTACTTGCTCAGCCCGTTTCAAACCACGAATTGCCGACAGTCCCGAGTGATTGCCGAGATTATATGCCATGTCCGCATTGGGATGAAGCACAAGGGCCAGATGAAGAGACAAAAGACTGGCACTCACACTCTTGGGAACGGCTGTCGTCTCTCCCACAGTGTTGCAGCAACAGCCCCGAGTAAAGCCGTTGGGACCGTCTTGGTAATGATGAGCAATAGTCGAAGCGGCACGGACCGATGAAGTTTAAAATAGGACTCTGTTTAAAAAAAAAGCAACTTTTTTTTACAGGGAAAAAAAAAGAAAAAAAAAAAAAAAAACTCTTGTAGAAACGCAAAGTGTTTGTATAAAGGAGAAACCTTTTTTTTTTTACCAAGAACAAGTGCTTGGAAAAATCAAGTAAAATTCATAACCAAGGAGACAAAAGATGAAGGAAAGAAAAAAAAAAAGAAAAAAAAAACGGACTCGGGTCATGGCTTAAACAGACTCGTCGTCAATGTCGAGGTTGTGTGGATGGCATACGACATGGGCAGACAAGGCGACAATGGTCGTCTGGCTCTTCTATAAGCTGCGTGTTCCAGACCTTGCTCCCTCGGGTTCCATTTAGGTGCTGCACACGCCCCCCCTCCTCTCTGGCTTCCCCCCTCCCTCCAACGGCCCTCCGATATAGCCGCTAGTCAACGCCTGTGCCATGGCCTGCATGCATATGCTTTCTACCCTGTTTTCCTTTCTTTTTTTTTTTCCTCTTTTCTTTTTCTTTTCCCTCTTACTTTTTATTTTTTACTTGGGTCGCTTGGTCTTTTTATCGTTTCTTTTGCACTGCATGGCTCCCTTACCCCCTCCCCCCTCCAGGCTGCTTTGTATTCTTGCACTGCAGGCTGCCTTGTCCCTCGACACAAGGCCGGGGGAGGAGCATGGGGCTTTGGGGATGCACGTTATTCTTGCTTACTGGTACATACATGCATCTTGCAGGCGTGGTGTGGTGGTTTGGTCAATCATGGTTTAAAGGTGCCGAGTCAAGACTGACCTTGTCGGCTCCCTGGTGCGGTATACATGGCATATATGTGGGTAGAGAGACGTACAGTTTGCATTTTATATCTACATGTTGGCATGTTGACCTGTTTATTGCTTGATACGTATATACTACCTTGAGTGTATATGCTGATGGAGTATATTCATGGTGTATGCCCATGGTGTATGCCCATGGGGTATACACATGGGATACATTAGGTAGGCGCTCATACGCTTGCCATGACTCTCGTTAGCTCACATACCCCGTCGTTGATGCACATGCCATTTTATCCGCCTCTGGGCCTTTAATTGGGCGACCGACTCGAGGCATGGCGTCGGCCAGTATGGCAATATATAGATGGCTTGTTTTGTACGTCCCTCTTTGTTTGTTTGTTTGGAGAAGCAGCACAGCTTGGATGCGTCTATTGTCTTGTTGTTGTTGTTGTTGTTATTGTTTTTGTCTTGTCATTGTTTACTTGAAAGGCCAGGGGCAAGTTGGCCGTCAAGTAGAGAGAGAGAGAGAGAGAGAGAGAGAGAGAGAGAGAGGGACAAAAGGAGAGAGGGAAAAGGAGAGAGAAAAGAGAAAAAGAGCAGAGGCTCGGCAGTGGATGGCCAGAGACCAAGGGCGTCGACAAGAGACTTGTCACGGCCAAGGAGACTCGAGGCAGAGAGGTGTTGGAGACGGAGAGGTATTCGAGGCAGAGAGGTATTCGTGGCAGAAAGAGGTTCGAGAGGTTCGAGAGGTTCGAGAGGGGCGTGGACAGAGAGATACTCTGGAGAGAGCGTCTAGGGCAGGCACAGAGATATGGACCATCTATCGCCGACAGCGCTGCTGGGACGGGTGGCGGCCGACGTGGTGTCGCAGCTGTCGCCGCTGCCGGGCATCTTGGAGTCGACGCGCTTCTGGGCCATTCTCTTTTGCGTCTTGTGGGTGCACCGCTACACGCGGCTGCTGGTGCACTGCGTCAGCCACTGGACATACAAGTCCAAACCTCTGCCGGAAAAGCCCAGCTTCACGGCCGACGACGTGACCGTCATCATCCCGACGATCCACCACGACTTTGAGCAGCTGCGCGACTCGCTGGGCAGCATCGCGGAGTGCCAGCCAGCCGAGGTGGTGCTGGTGACGACGCACGACAAGCTCTCGGGGCTGCGGGCGCTGACCGAGTCGCTGGCAACGCAGACCAAGATGAGGGTGCTGGGCACGGCCATTGCCAACAAGCGACTGCAGGTGTGCGAGGCGCTACCAGGCGTCAAAACAGCAATCACCATCATGGCCGACGACGACGTGACGTGGCCGCCCAAGCTCATGAGCTGGATCCTGGCGCCCTTTGAAGACGAGGCCATGGGCGGCGTGGGCACGTGCCAGCGCGTGCGGCGCGAGCGCAGCGGCAGCTGGCAGACGCGCATGTGGAACTGGCTGGGCGCCGCCTACATTGAGCGGCGCAACTTTGAAGTGTCTGCAACGCACAACATTGACGGCGGCACCTCGTGCATGTCGGGCCGCACAGGCGCCTACCGCACCGCCATCCTAACGGAGCACGCCTTTGTCGACGGCTTCAAAAACGAAAAGTGGCGCCACTGGATCCTCAATGCCGACGACGACAACTTTGTCACGCGCTGGCTCGTCAACCACGGCTGGAAGACTTGGGTCCAGTACAGCCCCGAGTGCGAGGTGGAGACGACGCTGGAGAATGGCGCCAAGTTTCTCTTCCAGTGCACCCGCTGGGCCCGCAGCAACTGGCGCAGCAACTGGTCCAGCCTGGTCCGCGAGCGCACCGTCTGGCGCCGCCAGCCCTGGTGTACCTATGCCCTCCACCTGGCCACCTTTACCTCGCTGGCCTTTGTCATTGACCCGCTGCTGCTGTGGGCCTGCTGGCGCGCCCTTGCCCACTGCCATGCATCCCTCCGCTGCGCCGCCCTCATTGCCCAGTTTGCCTTTATGTTTCTCTTTACCAAGACGGTCAAGCTCTGGGCCCTCATCTGGAAGCATCCCCGCGACATGGTCTATCTGCCCGTCTCCGTCCTCTTTGGCTACTTTCACGGCCTCATCAAGCTCTACGCCCTCGCCACCCTCAACATGACGTCGTGGGGAAGCCGTGCCGATGGCGATGCCAATGACCACGAGCGTCTGACGCGCAAGCCTGCTCCAGCCCGCGTCCTGCACACTCCCCCGGGCGGCGCCTCGCTCGTCCAGTACAACAAGCTGCCCGCTTGTGCCAAGAATAGCTGTCTGGCTCGTCAAAAGAGCTAGGAGACGCTTGTTTCTCCTTCTCCTCCTCCTCCTTCTACCGTCGAGGCCGCAGCCACTTACTACTCGCTTGCTGGCCTTGTTTCTCCTCCCTCCCCCTTCTACCGTCGAGGCTGCAACGCCATACTACTCGGTTGCTGGCCTTGTTTCTCCTCCTACCATCGAGGCTGCAACCACTTACTACTACTCGCTTGCTGGCCTTGTATGTATGCATCGCCATGGAATCAGAGGAAGCACAGAACTCTGATTTTTGGCCACTTTTTTTTTCACTTTTTTCTTCTTCACTTATTTTCAACCAAAACAACATCTTGGCCGAGACACCATGTGCCCTGCACCTCGCCCCAATGCACATTATTACTATTGCTATTGCCAACACTCATCTTGACCAACATCAACATCACCATCATCGATACCGCCACGATATCCACATCCACCAAGGCGCCACTATATCCACATCCACCACGGCCAGCATCATGACTAGCCACGCCTCCCATGACCATGACGACGACTACCACGATCCGCCACAACCACTTCCTCACCACTGCTTCATCAACATCTCCCTGTCTCCTTTTTTTTTCGACTTGAGCCGTATGCAAGGCGCCAGGGGGAAATTGTCTGCTCTATGGAAATCAAGTCTCTGGTTCTGGCCCCCACAGTCTGTTTCTAGAAGAGGGGGAAAAGGGGGGGGCCAACAGCTGCCACTGTTACCATTACTACAGTCTTGTTCTTGTCCCTTTTTCTGCACTGTTTTTTTTTTCCCTTCTTGTTCCCTTTTTTTTTCTTGTTTTTCATATACATCATTTTTCTTCTCTCATGACGACGTGACGAGATTTGCAAGGCAAAGCGGCTGGAGCCTGGTGCACGGCGCAGGATGGGAAAACTTGTACATAACCGCGCACACAGACGACTCAAACAGCCCTAATCAATAATTACGGGATGACAAGTGCCCTAGCTCCAGTACATACGTGCTCTGCTGCAGACGATGCAACTCGACGGGCCGGCAGCCGCCCAATGGCCAAGAAGCGCTACGCAGCTGCAGATCTCGATGCTGCGCGCGCAAGTCGTACAGCAGCGCACCAGAGGCAACAACAGGAGTAAAGAGAGCTCAAGGGGGAAACGAGGGGACCCTCTCAGAGTCGAGAGAGGGAGGGCAGCCATGGGGCCCCATTTGTAGAGGGGGGAGGCAGCATCACGACTGCTACAAAACAGGGCAAGTCGACGAGCGAGCACCAAGCAAGACGACACACACAGATGTGGTGCAATAAGAAGAAGAAAAAGGACAAGTAGAGACACACGCACACACACAAAACAAGATGGTGCAATAATCACAACATGGAAAAAAAGGGGGGGACACCTACTAAAACGTGGTGCACAGACTTGACAAGAGGGGGAAAAAAAATTAAGACGAGGCAACACTCAACAAAGCGTGCACCAGTTCAAAAAGAATGAAGAGAACAAAAGTCATGGACAGCCAGTAACGTGGTAGACAAGAAATCCAGCAGAGCAACACGACAGGCAAGATTGGACAATGGTGCAACAAATTGAGCACAAGAGCAAAGACTGCAAAAGAGCACAGACAGCAAGAGAGCAAAGACTGCAAAAGGGAGACTGACCCAAAAAAAAATCCTAGATGGGCATCGTGTCCGCTGCCGGCAAAGTCGCACTAGCAGACACGAGGTTTAGCAGAGGGTGGTAATGGCTGGTGGTGCACGTGCAATGCGTCTTGATAGGCTGTGCAGTTGAGAGCAAGAAGCAACGAGGCCGGAGCTTTTACCAAGCAGGCCGGCATGTGCTTCCAGGAGGCAATGCTTGATGGAGACAACGCGTCACCGAATAGGCCAGCGGAGGCCTGGCTGCGGCCTCCGACAGGCTGGTGCCTTTGGCGGCCGTCGGAGTCGGGGAGGCGAGGGACAACGGAGGAAAGAAGAGCGTCGCCATGGGACTAGGGGAAGGGAAAGGGGGAGGGGAAGGGGGAGGGGGGGCGTGGGCGGCATGTGGCGTCTTGTCTCTGTGGATATTACCTCTTGGGCTGGGAGACGTGGCCGGACGAGGCAGCCAGTCCCCAAGATGCGTCGACCCCTTCTCTCTCACTCTCCCACGGCAGTTGTGTGTGAGAGGTGAGGGAGAGAGATGGAGCCTGGAGGGGGCCAGCGGGAGGCTACCGGCCGTGGAGTGGCATGGGCTGGCTGACCTGTCTGCTGCAAGGCAGGCCAATTTACCTGTAGTATGCGTCTTGTCCTGTAAGCTTGCCGTCTTGTTTTTGCGCATGGATTCCAATGGCCAAGGATGCGCCAATTTCAATGGCTTACAATGCAAGCGTTTGAATGGCTTACAATGCAAGCGTTTGAATGGCTTACAATGCAAGCGTTTTAATGGCTCACAATGCATGCTTTCCAATGGCCCAAAATGCACGCTTTCCAATAGTCGTCCATGACATGACGGGCCAGCACAAGCGTCAAAGTGAGGCGAAAAGAGGGAAAAAAAGAAAGGAGAAAAAGAAAAGCACAAGCTCACTAGACCCCCCGAGACCCCCCAAGACCCCCCAAGACCCCCCAAGACCCCGTCCAGCCTTGCTTCTTTGAATGGACACAATCGACTCGACGCACACGCCCCCCGTCTCCACCCTCATGCTCATGCACTGGCGATGCAGTCGATAATGTCCGAAGCAGCCCGTCATGGCCAGGGTGCATGGAGCCCTGGCAACGCTTCCAGGCCTCCAACACTGGCCAGCGCCTGTGCTGGTTGTCGAGATTGTTTTATATTGTCTGCTATACCGGGGGAAGCAACAGTCTGGTGCTATAGCCAAGCTGCGGCACTTGGTGCGGATAGCCACATGAGCCTCGAGTCACTGGGTTTCGGTCAGTCTGGGTCCTGGGGGCTCGGTCAGGGCTGGCTGGCCTTGTTTCTGACGACGACGCCCCCTTGGATGCCGTCCAGGGTCTGACATTCGTCCAGTCTGTCCAGGCTTGGACTCGTCACGTCTTGTGCCATTGCTTGCTTGACGCTTCCGTCATGGACTAGCCAGAAAAACGCCCACAATGTCACGCCAGCCAGCACGCCAAGCCCCCCTTCCTTTCCCCCCTCCCTCTCCCCACCTCGTCTCCCACAGCAAAGAGGGACAAGAAACAGACAACGACCAGGCAGGCGGGGCAGGAGGCTGAGAGGGGAAAAGAAACAGGGGAGATGGAGAGAGGGGGGCCAATTATCCGAGTCCCGTGAGGAGGGTTACACAAAATCGGAGCGGCCAGCAGCCGAGCAGAGCTAGATCGAGCACCCGTTGCTGCGGGCCTCTAAGACGGGCGGAACGCCATCTCAGATGGGCAGCAGCACGGGTCGCGGAAGCCGGCGGCTGGACGAGGGGGGTGCGCCCTACAGCATGCCCTACACGACACATCGCGTCGTGGGTACATTTGCCATTGTCTTTTGCATGCCACATGCTGCCTTGGCCCTCATGGTCTCCCAGAGAGGCCACTTTGGATGTGACAGCAGCAGCACATGGACCCAGACTTGGATTCATGTTGGTTCGGCAGCCTCGCGCGTCGCGGGCGTTTTTTGGCAGATGTGACTTGTGAGCTGATTTCCACATGCATACGCGCTTCCTCTTGGCCTCTGCTTCTTGCTGGCCCCCGTGGCTTTAGCCCCCCATGTCACGGGCCCGTCTCGAGCTCGTTTTTTTCTTTCTGCAGCTATTTTCTCACCCTCAGCAACCGACTAGACATCTGACTAGTTGCTCTAGTCTGTCGACGGGCCAAGCAAGATGCATTCGAAAGCAAGATTAAAGAATTATAAACAAAAAAAAAAAAAGAGTCCCCTTGATGGACCATGGTTCACTCACCATCTCCTTTGATTCTCCTTGGCCAGTCTGCTTGCCGTCACATCTGCCTCCCCTTACCCTGCGCCTCGTGTTTCATCAACGCGGGCCGCGGAACGGCGCGCAAAAGGGAGGGCTGGGGGCCAAAAATCATTACCGGGGGGAGGGGGGTGTTCCGGGGAACAATGGGTGCTAGGCGAAAAGGAGGAGGGGATTTGGGGGGGGAAGGGGACCGCAAGAAGGCCGGGGCAGGGAAGTCTCGGCACGAAGCGCAAAAAGCAAAGCTGTGCTCCTTTGTGAGAGGGCGTCATGGCGGGGAAAAAAAGAAAAGGTGGTGGGGGAGTAAGACTTGTTCCAGGCAAGGAAAAGGGAGAGAGGGTGGGGGGCGGCGCGAGCCAAAAGCCAGGGCAAACGACAAGGACGACTTGTCCAACGTCTCGGTTTTGTGGCAGAGCAGTTGGGGATGCATCATGTTTGACAAGAAAGCAGCCACAAACGTCAGAATGGCAGTGGAGCCAATGTGGGAGATGGGGAATGCGCGGCGAGGAAACTCGAGGTGCAAGTCAAGGACAGACGGACAAGAAGGGATATATTTGGCCCTTGGAGCAACGGCTCATGAGCAGCCTCGTGTACGGGCATCGAGACATGAGCAATTGGTGACGTTTGAGCAGGGCAGAGAGAGGGTCCATGGTGAGGCAGCTGACGAACCATGGCTGAGCGCAGACGCGGCACTATGAGCTTGCTGCGATGCATAAATCGGCATATGAGCAGGAGCAAATGATATACATGATGTAGACACTTGACAAGTACTGGAATATACACGTTGTATTGCAAATATATTGTGCATTGGATTCATATGTTGCTGCGTCGTCCATGGAGCAAGCATGGGCACAGACAATCTTGTAGGCTGTCTAATCAAGACGACCAAGATTGCCAAGGACATTGCTCTGTGCCACATGTCTGCTCCCACTGCTTGCAGGGAAAAGGCACTCAGCAAGCAGCTCCATGCAAGCGCCTTTTTTTTTCTGCAGCCAAAAGCGCCAATAAGCCAGATGCAGATGCAAAAACTCCCAAGAGCCAAGGAAAACAAAAAGAGAGAATACAATGATGTACTTTTTTCCCCAAAAAGAGGCATAAAAACCAAAACAAGCAACAACAAGGAAAACAGCACAAAAAAAAAAAAAGGCGCGCCTTGGCAAATGCGAGGTGAAGGCTTGCTTGACCGATGCGCGGGGAAGATGCAACCCGGGGGGAAAAAAGGACGAAAATCAATACAGGACCGGGGGGTCATCTGCCCTGTGCACAAAGGTGCAGCAAGTGCATTATCCTCTCTTTTCTCCCTACCTGCAGAATGACGACTGACGAGCACCATGGATTGGGCGGCGCAAGGGGGGGGGGGGGGGTAGGATTTCGAGGCAACTAGCCAGCCTCTCCCAACTCGAGAGGAGAGGGAAAAAAAAAGGGCAAGAAAAAGAGGTGCATGATGAGCGAGGCTAGGGGGCAGGACCCATGATTACCTTGTCTGCAAAGCACCCCAGAGTCTGGAGGGGGGGCGCAGCAGCCACTGGGGAAACAGGAAAAGCCCCGTGAAGAGACCGGTAGGGCCAGGAGGACACGGGTGCTCTTGTCGCGTGCGGAGAGAGTTGCAGCAGTCTCGTCAAGAGTCCCTCGCTTGCTGGGGGGGGTTAGATGATGCAGCTGCCAGTTTCTCTTTGAGACTAGTAGTGTTTGTTTGTTTTTCCTCGATACTATTTTTTTTATCTTAGTTTACTTGTCTGGTTTTTTCCACTTGCTATTTTTGGCTTGTTTGCTATACTACTCTTTTGCTTGCTTGTCAGTTTTTCCTCTAAACCACTCTTTTCCTCTTCTCCAAAAACTAGCAAGATTCAACAAAATATCCACCTCCCAAACCACTACCCTCCAACATCACTCATCTTCCCCCCCTCTCCAAGATAGCCATCTGCCTACGTGTAACATACCCCCCCAAGCTCCCCCCCTTTTGCGACGACAACTCGACCCTCAATCCCACCCCCGGCGCATCCTCTACTCCTGCAGCTGTCATGAATGCACCGCCGTCGTTTGCCGTTGCACGCACGCTTCCGAACCAAGCCCTTGACGCGCCTTGTTGGCCCTGCTGAAAAAGTCGTGCTCCGTCCATCCCAGCCTCTTGTCTCCTCCTTGATGCCTCCTCCTTCCCTTCTTGGCTGTGGGTTTGACGCAAAAAGACTGTTGCCATTGTCTCTTCTTGCTTTGCGGTGCCCATTTTTTATTGTTATTCTTTACTCTTTTCCCTTTTTTTCCCCTTCTTTTTTTAATTTATTCTTCTTTTCCTTTTCTCTCTCTTTTGCACATGCCACAGTGCTACGGGCTCGCCTTTGCAAAATGTGAGAGAGAAATCGTCGTGGCCTCGATATTCTTGCACCGTGGTCATTGTGGTGGTGCAAAAATACTTGATGCCGTCTGCAATGCCTCACCGGTCTGGACCAGACTCTGGTGCCTCTGCTTACTCGTCTGCTTCTTCACAGTTTGCCAGCTGCACGTGTACTGTTGGCGTCTGCACGAACGAGTGCTGCAGACACTGGGCTGTATAGTCGCCGTAGGCTATTGGAGCTGCTTCCTACACTTCTACTTGTCCAGAGGACGCCGTCAGCCTGAACCGTGTCCCCTATATCTCTTCAGCTCTGGCAGTGCTGTCTTTTCTCTCGCCTCGCTCCTTTTCTTTATATTTTGCTTTTCTCTCTTTTTCTCTCTCCCTCTCTCTGCTGATATTACCTCTTTATTTCTGCACTTTTTTTTGTTCTCTCTTTCTCTCTCTCTCTCTCCACACACACTTGCTCTCTTCCACATGTCTAAATGCACACACACACACACACACACACACACACGTATATATATATATAGAGGTAGTATATATATATCAATATACTATATACACATGGCTCCAGAATGTCTCAAAACAGTCTGACCGCATATCGAGGAGCCGCGGCTGCTGCTGCACATCATGGAGACAATTGGACCTCCATGGGGAAGCACCAATCCTTCTATACATGCCCATGTCCATGCACACCCGAGACAGGTGTGGCTGCTGCCATGGCGTGCCTCATCAGCTCGGCTGGTCACCCGTCACAAGTGCAGCATGACATGCACACCCTTTTCCTATCCTGACGACTCGCAACTCGTCACGGCTCTCTGCATCTTGGTCCGGTCCATCCTGCCTGCCCGGCCTGTAAAAAGCCATGGGGGGAGGGGGGACCAAAGGCTCATGCGCGTAGGATTGCAGGCAGGCAGACATCTGCATCCAGAGTCAAAAATATCTCGCAGCGTAGCATTCGCTCCCTTCTTGGCTCCTGCCAGTCGCTGACAGGCGCTGACAGGCAGGCAATGCGCTCCTTGTTTCCTTATTCCCAGCTCTGCTCCTGTACATAGGTACTCGCTTTGCCGCTCCATCCTCCACGTGGCCGTCCATCTTTTTGCCAGTCGTCTTCATCTTGCCTTATACCTTTCCCCCTAGGTAGACAATGTTTTGTCGAACGTGCTCCGTCAGCAGCCCCTGCTCGCCAGTATATACATATGCGGCTGTCTCTATCCAAGCTCCAGGATGCGGCATAGGCAAGTCAATCCTATCTCTGTGCGACACCCTTTTGGACATCATGATTGAGGCCAGCATGGGAAGAGTGGCCCGCGCATAGTCTCTATCTAGAATCAGGGCTTTGTTAGTTTGTATTCTTGTAAAGACCCATCTTGTAGTGACTGCAAGCATTTTCAACTAGAAACACTTACGAATAGGCATGGACCAGGGCCCACAAGAGCCATGCTTGTCTCTTGTTGCTCTTGACCTGGGTGATGCTTGGCCTTGATCGCGACACGTTTCCTTCTCCACGGCCGAGGTTGCCTGAGCCAGCAGCGACCTCCGCGCCATGGCAGCAGCCAACAATGAAGCACGGTCATAATGAGGCGGCCGTGGACATGGCTGTGGGTCGGGTATAGTGGCACGGAGCTTATCGAGGTCAAAGTCTCTCGACAAGCTTATTGGCGCGCCGTTTTGAGGGTGGATGACGACTCGAACAGGGCGGCGGCTTTTATCTGCGGCTCTATTTGCTCCGCCCGGCGAGCTCGGAGCACAAGGCGGTCGCTGTAGCTTCCGGGCAACGACAAAGGCCACCATGTCTTGGTGGTCGAGGTTGCCCAACTCCTTGGCTCCTTGGCGCCAGAGGTGCTCACGCATTTGCTCAAAGCGCACTTTTCGCTGCGCGGCAGACACGCGTCGGCGTCTACCGTCTTGGGGCGAGGCTGGAGGAGAAACTGGAGCAGAGACTGGAGCAGAGGCTGCACAGAGGAGGCTTGTCGGCCCCTTGACGGGCTCGTCAAGCCTACCCGCCTCGTCATGTCCAGCCTCCAGAGTCCTCAAGGACGGCAGCCACACTCCAGACTTGGGCCAATCACTCAAGGTGGGAGGGACTTCTAGACCAGGCAGCCTGGAGCTGGCCCAATTCATTGAGCGCACACATGCTTTGCGTCCCAAAGATGATGCTGTGCCATCGGGCTGTCTGACGGCAAGGCTCCAAGAAAGACTGCTCCTATTCGTCTCAGTAGGCCCGACAAGGGAACGGGGCCTTGAGTCAATTGAATAAGCCATTGCAAGAGACAGCGTTTCAACTAACAAAGGAGGGAGTGAAGCAGAGATTGTTTGCTAGCCACTCGAGGAGAAAGGAGGCTCTTGGACAAAGATGGACAGAGAGAATGCGCGACAGGTCACAAATCAAAGACAGCGAGGCGGCTTCAAGTTATTACTTTGGCCGTCCGACTGCCACGACCCTTGGACGCGTAGCATCTCTTGGCTCCCAGACACCCTGGCCGTCAGCAAGACGCCCATGTCGGACACGAGTGCTTGAAGAGATTGTCGAGCTCGGGCCGCTCCGTGTCGCCCAGCGGCTGAGGCCATGAAGAATAAAGGCGAGCTTGGGGCTGACCAAGTCTGGGCTCGACGAGTAACAAAGGAACAAGGCGCATCACGCCTGACCCTCAAAGCAGGGCAGGCTGTAAACTGACCAAAACGTCTGGACGTGCTGCCATATGCCAAACCTTGGCGTCGGTTGACGTTGAAACTTGGCCATGTCCATGGCACGTGACGAGGCAGCTTGTCTTGGCTTGGCCCAGTCGTGATTGGCTGCGGCTTGCAGCTCAAAGGAAGCAACTCGCTTTTCCAGCGCGTACGGAGCTCTTTGTTCCAGGGACATGGACGCCGTCGCTAATAAGACAATGAGCTACAAGCAGCAAAAGGAAGACTTTGTGTCGAATCTATCAGGCGGTTCTGTATCTGAAATCAATTACGTGACGTCTGTCGCGCCTGTCAGTCGCTCCCTATCCGCGTCGCGTCTCTCCAAACTCTGTCTCTCAATTCCATTCTTGCTCTCCCCCGTCTCTCCTGGTTTTGTTTTTCTCTTCATGCTCTCGCTTCCTTGCTGACACGATACCGTGCCTCAAGGTGGCCGTTTTGCTCTGGTCTGCTCTCCAGACGCGTCTGTCCTTCTTCAATCCCTCGTCACCGCTAGGCTTCGCCGTCGACTATGTCCTCAATGTGGGCGCCATTTTATTGGCCACGACGCTCTACTCAAGCATGACGACGCTGCTCTTATTGTTGCTGCTTGCTCCCCTAGCTTTACTCTGGCTGGCAGAAAATGGTGCCCGCCGAGCCAAGACGAAAATGCCTCCCGTGGCCGACTCTAAAAGAATGCCGCCTTCGCGCCAACAAATGGACGCGCTGCCAATAAAGTCATTTCTCACGACATATAGAGGCTGCATGATGGTTGTGACTTGCGTCGCCATCCTAGCCGTCGACTTTCGACTCTTCCCCCGACGCTTCGCCAAGGTGGAGACTTGGGGCACTTCGCTCATGGACATGGGCGTCGGCTCCTTCGTCTTTGCCGGTGGTGTTGTAGCAGCCCGTCCCATCCTCAAAGAGAGGGCTCTGGGACATGGCACACCGCTCTTGTGCCGACTTTTATACTCGGCCCGTCACTCTGTTCCGCTCTTGGTGCTGGGGGTGATTCGCATGCTGAGCGTCAAGGGTTTGGACTATGCCGAGCACGTCACCGAGTATGGTGTACACTGGAACTTCTTCTTCACACTTGGCTTATTGCCGCCATTTGTGGCCACTTGCCAGGCAGCCTTCAGCCTTGTTCCTTCCTACTCGGCCTTGGCTCTTGTCGTGGCCGGGTCGTATCAGCTGCTTCTTGAGATGACGAGCCTCAAGGCTTTTATCCTCACAGCGCCGCGGACAAGTTGGTTTGCCATGAATAGAGAGGGCATTTTCAGTTTCTTTGGCTATCTAGCCATCTTTCTTGCTGGCCTAGACTTGGGGCTTGTTGCTATACCTCGAATCGTCCATGCTCAAGGCAAGCTGGATGGCCCCTCGCAGCGCAAAAGGCTCTTGGTAGCCATGGCTGTCTGTGCAGCAGGCTGGTCAGCCCTGTACTGTTTGGCAACAGGCTACCCGTATGGGCTGAAGCTAGGAGTATCGCGCCGACTGGCCAACCTGCCATACGTGTTGTGGGTGGCGGCCTTTAATTCGTGGCAGCTTCTGGCGTTTTGCGCCATTGACACACTCTTGTTTGCACAAACAACCAATGCGCCAGGGTCTGTTTCCGAGCGTGAAGCTCACGACTTTGCCACGAGTCGGATTCTGCGCGCCTACAACCGCAATGGATTGGCCATTTTCCTCGTGGCAAACCTGGCGACTGGCCTGGTCAACATGACGGTGCGCACTCTGGATTCGACTCCAGTTCAAACCATGGCAATACTCGTCGGGTACACGTTGAGCCTGACGGCTATTGCTGTTGTGCTAGACGCATATGAAATTTCGATAAAGTTCTGATGAATTGCATCACGCATCAGCAAAGCAAGCAAGCAGGGACAGTGCCGCATAAGACGACAAGAGATTCCGGGCATAAAAAATGACACAAGGTAATATAGGCGACGCGTCGTGGCTTGCCCAAGGCCGGCAAATTAATCGGACTAAAAAGAAGCGCATGAATCTGGATGACACGAGCCCATTGACGGCGAAATTGAGTGCTTCTAGAAGAAAGGATCAAGAGGGACGGACTATGACTCGTGCCGACGCTGCTAGCGCTTCTCCGCAGTCACTTGCACAATGGATGGCGGATCGACGGCGCCGATGAGATGCAAACGCTCTTGCGCATACCCGCTGCTGGCAAGATGCATACGCAAGACATGGGCGCCTCATTTCGCATGTCAATGCCTCGCTGGCTACTTGTGTAGGCAGTGAAAGTAGAGTCTGGGATAGGTGGGCGCACTCTAGGCAGGGCCAAGGTTGCTGCGACATCGCCGATGAGGGCTGGCGCCAAAAAGACGACCTTGTTTCGATGTGCGTTCCCGAGCCGGTAGCCCACGCGGCGCGTGTCTGACAAGAAGTGAACTCGGAGGGTTCCATCGGGGCCCGAGAGTGGAAATTAGCCATTTGAGAAAAGACTGGCCAAGGTCTCACATGCAGAGTCGCATGTCTCGGGATAGGCTAGGATGGCAAGCGAGCGATGCTGCAAGTGCTCGGGAGGGCCAGCAAGCAAGGCCAGGAAATTGCGATTTGGCACCAGACGCGTCTGTGCAACAAGGTGACAAGCGCATACGCTGGGTTTGTGATGAGTTGCAGCCAGCCAACGGCGACTTGATGGGTGGCTGTCAATGCGGTCTTGGGGCAAGCAGCTACTACTAGGGACTAAGATGCTGCGTGGGAGAAGAAAGGAGAGGCAGATCTTGGCTTGGTGATGCTGGTTTAGGCATACCGCCAGACAGAAACGGAGCTAGGGGCAAGTCTTGCTCCTGACCATGACAATAGGCCCAGCAGCATACACACATGTGCAGAGTCGCATTTGAGAAATTACCATGGCTTGAAGCATTTGTTGGTTGGCGCCAGGATGGCCCGGACAGGACACAATGCAAATAATTAATGTGTTTACAATCATGACTTTTTTTATTTTTTATTTTATTTTTTGGCGTCCGCCAGGTCCAAGGAGCCAGCCAGCACTGTAAATTAGCTGCGCCGTTGGGACATGGCGACTTTATGCAGCAGCGGCCAAGTCGGCATGGGCGGGAGACTGAGCTCTGCTGAATCTCCCTTGACTGCTGCCACTCAACTGCTCTTCCTTGGCTGCTCCTAGCCCGCCAGGATTTGCTGACAGCAAGGTGTCGAGTAGCCGGAGACGGGCAGCCCGGACAGAGCAAGGCCGAGATTCTAGCAGCGGTTAGCCTCATGTAGAGGGTACTTGGGCTAGTCCCGGGCCGCGCCCAGAGCCAGGAACGGGCTGGTAGTGCAGCGGCGCGTGCAGCAGCGCGTGCAGCACCTGGAGCGAGGCCAGGCACCGCGCTAGCAAGTACAGGTACCCGGAACCATCCACCCCCAGGGGACCGTCATCTCATCAATGTCGCCTGGGTCTCGAGTCCTGCGTTATGCACTGATTTCCCTCCCTCTTGCTGCCGGTGCCTTTTCCTCTTCCTTTTCCTGCTCGCCCTCTCCCTCGCCGGCCTCTTTGTTTTTTCCTTTTTTTCTTTTTTTCCTTCTTGTGCATCGCCCCAGAGTCGCACCTCGTCACGCGTCAATCTGCGTCTGCGCTGTTGCGTGTGTGCATCGGCGTCAGCCAATCCCGCCGCTTCCTTAGTCTCACCCACCACCTTATTGTCCCGGACATTGTCTGGCCTCGCTTCACGCGTTGCGCCAACCCGCTCTAGTTCTGTGCGCTGCTGCTTTGGCCCTGTTGGAAAAAAAAATAATCCCGAGCCTGTTGCAACGAAACGAGCCGCACGTCGAAATCGCAGCAGCCAACAGACGTATCCTTTTCAAGACGCCCGCGTTTCATCAGCCTCCACTGCTAGCCTCAAACAACGACCCGTCACAATACATAGCTCGCATACCAGCACGCACACGGGGCATTTGCAAGCTAGTTGGCTTACACACTCGGTCGCATCCAGCCAGATTAGAAGGGAAAAAAAAAAGAGTTGGCGCTGCGCCGCGCCTACATCTGACTAGCATTGTCTTTTCGCCCGGCTCCGGCTTGACTGCCTCACCATTGTCAACGGTCAAACGAGGCTCGCAGCCTTGCTCCCGCGACTGCCACTAGCCACGCTTTCTGCCAGGGCCAGACGAGAACAAGTCGGCGAAACAATGAGATAAGAAGGAGGTTGGCTGAATTTGGTAATTGATGCTCTAATTAGCCCTGCTGCTGTTTTTTTTCTTCTCCTCTCTTCCCCCCTTTGTTATTGTCCTTGCCACACCCCCTGGGTGGCCAACAGCTCGTCTTCCCTTGATCAAGCCGTCTTGCCTTCTCCCTTGTTGCATGCCCTTGGCCTGTCCAGTGTGGGTGGCAGCGGGTTGGCGCGCTCCTGTCCGTCGTTTCCTCATCGAATTCGAGTCGCTGTGCCAGCTTTTCCCTCTTTTTTTTTCCCTCACTGACTCGCTTGCCTCTCACCAGTGCGGAACTCAGGAAAAAAATCCCGCCGCCAGTCAGACTGCGCCTTGCGAGTCGCGTCGTGCATCCCACCGACGAGGCACCAGCAAATATCAAGGCCGTCGACCCCGGCCTCCACCCGCACACACGAAACTCGTTGCTGTCAAAGGCAAGCATGTCAACTGCGCTGCAAACAGCTACTCATCGGCCGGCCACGTTGGCTTCGCCCGCGATGCCCTCCACGACGACCCATCAGTACTCGCCGACACACTCGTCTCCTAGCCGCGACTCGCACAACATGAATCAAGCCACGACGGCAACCTCGTCCCCCAGACGCCCACCCTCTCGCAAAACCAGTGGCAATAGTGCATCTCCACCAAAGGAGACCAATTCAAGGCCTTCCCGGGGGCCCCCGGTTGCAATGGCACCAGCGACCGACAACCGCCCCTCCACTGCGGCTTCGGCATCCGACCGCATGAACAATATGCCTCCCGTTGCTCCTCCTCGAACCTCGTCCTCCAAAAGCCACGCCACGAGCTCGCGACGCAGCTACGGACCTTACGATGTCATGACCACCTCGCAGTCGCATGCACAAGCTCATGTTTCGCGAAGTGGCTCGCGAAATGACGCCCCTATTAGTCATTCTCAAAGTCAAAGCCAACGTAGCAAGCGCGCTGTGCATCCCACGCACTTGGCTCCCGATGGCACTGCAAGGCCCTCGAGCAGCCGCTCCAGCCGTGCCTCTGAAGTCATTGTCCCAGTTCGCACCCACCACGCCTCGACTTCTCGGACTTCGCGTGATACGAGCGAGAGCCTGCATCGAAGCGTCCTCCACGATGACGATTCCAGCACTCGCGATGCTCGAGCCGCTCAAAACCGCCTCTCGGCACAAGGCGAAGCTGCTCCTTCTCCAGCTGTGGCGATGAGTGGCGTTCCCGAAGAGCGACGAGGCACCAGGAGTCGACACGACCATAGTCGGAGCCACAAGGGAACCTCCAAGTTTGGCGACTTTATTCTCGGAAACACGATTGGCGAGGGAGAATTCGGCAAAGTCAAGTTGGGTTGGAAGCAGGACAGCAACGTTCAGGTGCGTGGATTAAACTTGTCTTGTTTGCTGCTCTATGCTAACCTTGACCAAGGTGGCCATCAAATTAATCAAGAGAGACACTGTCGGCGGTAATCCTTCTCGACTGGGCAAAATTCGACGCGAAGTCACCATCTTGCGTGGAGTCGAGCATCCCAGCATTGTCCGGTTGATTGACATGCTTGAGACGGAGAGATATATTGGCATAATTCTCGAGTACGCATCTGGAGGAGAACTATTTGACTACATCCTCAACAACCGATATCTTCGCGATCCCTCGGCTCGGCGGCTCTTTGCCCAGCTCGTGTCTGGAGTGGGTTATTTACACAAGAAGGGCATCGTGCACCGTGATCTAAAACTGGAAAATCTCTTGCTCGATCGCCACCGCAACATCATTATTACAGACTTTGGCTTTGCAAACACGTTTGATGCCGACGAAGAACTTAGTGACGAAGACGAACTCAACTTGACGGACCGCGACTATGTTAAGAGACTGGGATTGGACAGCGTAAATGCAAGGGGTATGCGCAAGGGTGATCTCATGCAGACGAGCTGCGGCAGCCCCTGCTATGCCGCCCCCGAGCTTGTTGTCAGCGACTCCCTCTATACTGGACGAAAGGTTGACGTTTGGAGCTGTGGTGTGATTTTGGTGAGTTTCTTTTTTTCCTTCTTTCCCTTGGGGACCGATTTTACTCGGCCTCCTTCACAAGGACAATTGTTTTGTTGACGCCTTTTGCAGTATGCCATGTTGGCAGGCTATCTCCCGTTTGACGATGATCCAGCGAATCCTGAAGGAGACAATATCAACCTCTTGTATAAATATATAGTTTCAACACCCCTGACGTTTCCCGAATACGTTACCCCCCATGCTCGCGACCTCCTCCGCCGAATATTGGTTCCGAATCCCCGCAAGCGGGCCGACTTGTTTGAGGTTGCGCGGCACAGCTGGCTTAGCGAGTATTCGCAGCTTGTCGAGTTTATTACGAGTTCTACGACGTCGCCTGCCGAAGTACAATCTGCATCTTCGACACAGCAGACCCTGGGAGAGTCTCCCTCGATAGCCCGAAGCTCTTCGGTCCGCGAGGCCAAGCACAAGGCCCCTGTAGCCACTGCCGTTGGTGGTCTTGGCAAGGCGCATGCAAACATTGACCAGGCGGACAATGTGCATCGGTCCACCAAGGACGCTAAGCGCCGTACAGTCCAAGTCGAATACGTGGCGCCTACGACGCAGACGCAACGGGGATCTGACCCCAGCTCATCGAGAAGCCATGTAACGTCGCGTGGAGGCTACGA
Organism: Ophiocordyceps australis; assembly: GCA_002591415.1. Lineage (NCBI taxonomy): Eukaryota > Fungi > Ascomycota > Sordariomycetes > Hypocreales > Ophiocordycipitaceae > Ophiocordyceps > Ophiocordyceps australis. Next base: position 24,861 of record NJET01000052.1, on the reverse strand, counting down.
TGATACACAGCAATCACTGGGAGGCAAGGAAAAGCCTCTTCCTCTGGAGCCGCCCATGTCTGCCGAGTCCTATAGGAAGCCGGTTCCGTCGAGGACAACGGCAGCCAATGCCCAGGGCAATGCAGCGGCGAGACCTGTCAGAGACACGCGGGCCACCTCGGACAATGCTCACATGCACAGTTTCTCTGGTGGACGGCCACAAACTGGTGGCTCCATGCAGTCCACTGCGTCCATGGCTCTTCAATCCCGAGGCAGCTATGGACAGCCTGTTCCACCCACGATAGCCGACACTAATGCGCAAGGGCGCATCCAGCAGCCCACAAATGCAGAAGACGACGATGCCTATGCTGTGGGCAGGCCCAGCATGGGCGTGCCGCCCAAATTTGCGAGAATGTCTGGCTTCAACGAGACGCGGCCTGCCGACCCCAAGGGCCACAAGAGATCGAGCACTATTGGGGACATTGGATCTAGGCTCTTGGGTCGCAGTGGATCAATTTTTGGCAGTAAAAGCAAGAAGCGGTCGGATCAGGAAGCGGAAAAGTCGAGGAAATACCCTCCTGTCAGTTTGTCGCATGCCATGGCGCAAAGCGATGAGCAGCAATCGAGGCAGTCTATGGACTCGAAGCCTTCGCGCCGATCCGTCTCCCTGGGCGTGGGCAAGAAGCCGAGCGGCAGCATGAGTGGCTCACAAGGATCGGCAGAGAAGAAGGAGCGCCGCCGATTCTCCCTTCTCCCCGTTTCAATGTCTCTCAAGCCTGCCGCGTTTGGCAAGGAGTACAGCGGGACGCCGCCGCCCGAGGTGCAGTCTCAGCAAGACTTGCCTATTGATGCTTCTCACCCGGCGGGCAATGTCGCCAGGCTTGGCAGCGCTAGAGACAGCTCTCCGCTATTTGATAGGCCGTACGACAACCCATCCTATCACTCGCAGGATACGGCCACTTCAGCCTCGGCCAACAATGCTAGAAACCGTGCCGCAGCGGCTGAGGGTGGCAGACTCGGCGCTGTTGCACACCATGTGCCAACGCGCTCCAACGGTCAGATTGCATCTGAGTCGCCCATGGACAGGCGCAACGCCAATGCAGACCCCCTCTCTGCATCATACGGGCCCAGCTTTGCAGGCTCAGACGAAGACGATGGGCGTAAACATGGCGATGATGGCAACAACAGAGGCGGTGTTCTGCAAAAGAGCCACAAACGATTTACCGACGCCTATGAGCAAGCCGAATACCGCGGACATGAGGGTAGCAGCGGAGCCGCCAAGCGGGTCATGGACTTTTTCAGGAGACGAGGCAGAGCCAGAGGCGGAGACGACCGGTAGAGAGCAGACAGGCTCCGGCAAAGGAGGTGTAGACGTCACATGCATGTTTGCTGACGCCGTCTCCCCTCCCAATCCCGAAAGAAAAAAAAACAACTACGTCATTTGTCGAGATAATCACGGGCTGTTCAACTGTGCATTCTTTTTATGGTGTACTGACCCAAGAGTGGTATACTCTGGGGCGATTGTGAGAGACAAGGGCAAAAGCTGTTGGCTCCACTCACTGGGCGGTTATAATGGACTGGTGGATGCGACCGATATATCGCATTTCTCGTGTAATTACATATTGTCTTCTTTGTTATTCTCTTTTGTTTTTCTTCTTTTACCCCGGCAAACGGTGCCCAAGCTGTCTCATGGCGCGGCTTATCGTGAATGGCGTCGGGTAGATATGGGAGGGGGGGTTTAAGGGGCTCTTTGGTTTTTGTTTTCTTTTTCTCTTTTCTTTTTTTCTCTTAACTAAAGCGGCGTCAAAAGAGGTACATTATTATAGCAGCAAGGCCAAGAGGGGGGTGCGTTTGGTTGCGCGCAGGCACTGTGTGTGTAATGTCTCGAGCAACAAGGTTGGGATGGTTGAGGCTGACTTGACGTGGCAGAGGGAGCATGTACTAAGGCGGCCACGGCCAAAGGGGGCAAGGATCACGATAAGGGTAGACGAAGCATTGGTTGATCTAGCAGAGAAAATAGAGAGAAGCGGTCTGAAGAGTTTCGGCAAGATGTGCCGAGATTGTGGCCAGCCATGATGAAGTGTCAAGATGAGTCCATCATGTCTCGGAAGAAAAGGCAGATGGAGGGACTTGGCAGGCGTAACAGGCAGGCAGACAGCAAGAGACTGGCTGGTGTAATGCAGACACGATATGCATCTATGTATGCATGTACTCGAGCCGTCGCCTGAGGCAGGACACACAAGACAAAAGAGGGCCCTTGATGTGATGCAAAAAGGAGCTAAGGCAGCAAGTTGGTAATGACGCAAAAGGGAAATGATGTATGCAAAAGCGTGGCAATGCGACGCTTGTTGGTCTCGTGCCACTGACAAGGGGCAAAAGCACCACGTTGTTTGACTGGTTTGTTGTTGTTGAAGTTGTTGTCATAGTGGCTGCAATAAGTGACAGGCATTAAGGACACAACGTTTCTTTGTTTCCTTGCTTGGTGGCACGGCTGCATCTGTCGTTAATACGTCATGAGTGCTCGCTTGGATAAGTGTGGCGTGGCGGGCAGCATGCCCATGGGCCAGTGCGGAACAAGGGCTACCGGCGTTTCACCACGCATTTGTGGCGTTGGCTCTTTGGCTGAAGCGCTCACTTGTTGCAAGCTGCCTGCAGTGCAGACAAGAGGCACATCTGAACAAGTCATAGAGTTGTGAAGCAAACGAGGGACGCGTAGAGTAATTAATGCGCATAATCAGCGCGTGGTAGGGAGACCCTGGTGTCTGGCCCGTCTTGTCCTCGTGGCGCCGTTGAGGCCGCCGATGGAGAGGACGAGGGAGGGGGGGGGATTGGATTAGTTAGGGCTGAAGAATAGTCCTCAGTCGCAAGAAAAAGCCTAAAATCATCACGTCGTATTGGGGGGCATCACGTGCCAAGGGATCCGAGCGGGCGGGCAGCTCGGGAGGGCGGGGGCGCGAGCATGCCAGGAGTCAGAAGGGGAGCAGAAAGTTCCCGTTGGCCCGTTGGCAAAGGGCGACAGGCAGAGAGTGATTGGGCAGCAAGATGCAACACGTCGTTTTCTCATGAGGCAATGACCTCAGAAGGCAGATGAGACAAGGGCGAGAGCAGAGATCCGGGCCATGGCCAGTTTAACCACTCTGGCGCACGGGATCCTGATTGCCACCCTGGGCGAGAGGGGGACCTTGCCCAGGTTCTTGCCCGGGTTAGGCAAGGCGAGGAGCAGAATAGGGGACGGGAGAGAGCACAAGCAATCAAGCAAGCAAGCCAGTAGCAAACCTGGAAGTCCATGACGACTTTTTATTTTCTTGGGTGCTGGCGTGTCAACCATGAGCCTACTAGCGACCCTGCCTAGGCGGTAGAGCCCAGGCATCTGCGACTTGGTGGTACCTGGCACCTCGCACCGCCACATGCAGCATGCAGCTCGCCGCCACAGCTGTAGTGCGGAGAGTACCTCCGGCCTTGGCCAATGACAGCCCAGGGCAGCGGACCATGGATCCATGTCACAGCTACCCACGGCTCGGTGCCCTGGAGCCTGACGTCGACGGCACTTGAGTGGCGTGCCGGAGGCAAAGCAATGTGTATCCGCTACTTGGGCGACGCGACATGCCGCGTGTGTCTCCACTTGGTGCACTGGCGGACTTGCCCGTTCGTTTTGTCCTGCCAATACCTGGGTACATTACATTAACAATAGGGCCCTTCCGCCATCAGTTTGCGCCTTCTCTCTCCTTTACTCTCGTCTTCCTCCTCCTTGTCTCTTCCCCTTTCCATCTCGTGGCTCTGTCTTGTGCCATGCTTTAAATTTTTCTTCTTACATTCTCGTTGCAAAAAAAGCCCCCCCCGACCTTTGCAATCCTCCTTCCCTTGCAAGTCCTTGTTTGTCGACTCTTGGCTCTCTGAGCAAAGCACTTATAGCCAGCCGCTGCCACTCGCTGTAGCCTTTTCGATGAAGAAAACCCATTCCGATCCCCCAGATATAGAACGCAAACGCCCCGGTGCAATCGCCAGGCTTCATGGAGCCTTTCGTCACTCGACTCCCGACGTGTCTTCTTTGCCTACGGTAGAGGAGCCGCCCACTGCCGTTGTTGCCAACACGACGAGCAATGCCAGCAGCAATGTTACTGCTCTGCCCGTTATTCTCGATGAAAAGGAACTGGCTACTAATGGATCTACTCCATTTGACCAAGCCTTTGCTGCCAATCTTGCCGCCACGTCGAGTCTGTCCCAGGAGAGGCAGGGGTCTGTCGTAGAAGCCAACACCACCAACGAGGAAACTACTATTGACGGCTCCAACGCCAACCACGACAATGCCACTGCCACTGCCAAGGCCAAGAAGCGCGGCTTCGTTGCCGAGTTACGTAGGACCTTTTGGATGGTCATAACTTACAGCTGGCTCAACGTCTTGCTCGTCTTTGTCCCCATTGGCATCGCCGTCGCAAACATTCACGGCATCAATGGCGGCATTGTCTTTGCCATGAATTGTATTGCCGTGATTCCTCTTGCTGGCCTTCTTAGCCATGCGACTGAGTCAGTGGCGTATAACATGGGCGATTCTCTGGGCGCTCTGCTCAATGTCACCTTTGGCAATGCTGTTGAACTCATCATCTTGTAAGTTGCTGCCTTGCTTAGCCCCCAATACTTTGCAGAATGCGTGGCTGACACTGTCTTGTCTCAATAGCATGTAAGTTGCTTTTTTCGCACATTGTTCCACCCACACTCGAGCCATGCCTTTTTCTCTTAAGCAACAGCGGCCGCCATGATGGCTGGCGACTTGGCTTGATTGATGCTTGTCCACTATTTCTTGTACTCGAATCTTGAGCGCTAATTTATGCTTGTTTTCGTGCCTGGCAGCATCGCCCTTGTCAAGGTATGTGTTGGACGCCATGCCGCAGCCACAATCAACTAGTTACTAACGGTGGCGCAGAATGAAATTCGAATCGTCCAAGCCTCTTTGCTCGGCTCCATATTGGCCAATCTGCTCCTCATCCTGGGCATGGGCTTCTTCCTGGGTGGCTTGCGGTATCGGGAACAGGTTTGCACATTTCCATTGTCGACATGAATGCGGCGCTTGACAGTGCTAATCCAAGTCAGATTTACAACAGCACCGTGACGCAAATGAGCGCCTGTCTTCTTAGTCTAAGCGTTATTAGCCTGGTTTTACCTGTGAGTTGCAGAGAAGCAATTTGCAAGCAGAGAAGCTGACTCTTGTTTCTAGACTGCCTTCCATGCGTCGTTCAATGATTCAAGCCTAGCAGACAAGCAATCCCTCAAGATTAGTCGAGGGACTAGCGTGGTAAGCCACGTTTTTGAAGTGGGCTGCATAGAGGCGTTGCTGACGTGCATATTCCCCAAAGATCTTGTTGCTCGTGTACATCATTTATTTGCTCTTCCAGCTCAAGTCGCATGCGTACATGTACGAGTCGACACCGCAGCACATTGTCGATGCTGAATCAATACCCGGCCCTGCTGCCGCTTGGCTTGACACGTCGAGTTCAGATGACAGCTCCTCTTCCAGCTCAGACTCGGATAGCTCAGGCCACTCGAGGGATACAATGCGTCGCAGGGTCAAAAAGGTTCTCAGAGCCGGCCGCAGGAGAAAGTCTTCTGTTACCTCGACAGATACAGGAGATACCAACCCCATGCGATCTGCGTCGGGTGCAACCGCAAACACTGCTGGAAGCGAAGAGGCTGCTTCGGAAACTTCTTCTCCACGACCTCGCATTCCTCGTGGCTCATCGTCTGAGACGAATGAGGACGCCATTGAAGATGAGCGGGAAAAGCCGCTCAAGAGCAGCATGAGGAAGCGCATGCATCGTCACAGGCGCAAAGGCAAGAAGCATCGACGGGACCACGACGAGGCTGCCCATTCAACCATTGATGAGCGGCCCGAAACTGGTGCCGTTGGCCGCGACAATGGCGAGCCTCGGCGAGTCGACTTTGCTGTGCCAGAAGACACCCAAGTCTGTGTGCCAGTGACTACTGAAGATGCAGCCATTCCCAGCACCTCTAGACGACCCTTTCCCATTCTTCGCGGCATGTCAGTCAAGAACTTTGCTCCCACTGTTTTTATTCAAAAGCCTGAACAGCACGGCGCTGCACCACCAACTCCCATGGGCCCGGTACCGCGAGTTCGCTATGGCATCAGACGGACCAACTCGCTGCCAGATCGGCTGAGCGGGCACCAATTTCGCCCCCCTGGTGCCATGTTGCCCTCTCAGATTCCGCTCATGTCGCTCAATTCGGGTCCGCAGGGCCAGGGAGACGATGCAGAGGAGGACCGACTCTCGCGAACAGCTTCCATTATTCTTCTTCTCATCACCACGGGACTTGTTGCCGTTTGTGCCGAGTTTCTTGTTGGCTCCATTCAAGAGGTTACCAAGACTTCAGCCATTGGTGAGACGTTTATCGGCCTCATCATCCTGCCAATTGTTGGCAATGCAGCAGAGCACGTCACTGCGCTTACCGTGGCCATGAAGAACAAGATGGACCTGGCAATTGGCGTTGCTGTCGGCAGCTCCATTCAGATTGCAATCTTTGTCACGCCCCTGGTGGTGATATTGGGATGGATTATTGGCCGCGAAATGACGCTCTACTTTACCCTCTTTGAGACTGTCAGCCTCTTCGTCTCAGCCTTTATGGTCAACTTTCTTGTCCTGGACGGGCGCAGCAACTACTTGGAAGGGGCGCTGCTGTGTGCAGTCTATGTCATTATTGGCATTGTTGCCTTTTTCTTTCCCTCGGGCAACGAGGCGAGTGATTGGGGAGAGTAGAGGCGGGGAGTAATGGCTAGACTGGCTCTTGACGATGGGAATGATTTTGTTTTTTTTGTTTGCATGACGACGTGAGCCTTTTTTTTTTCCTTGGTTTTTTTTTTTTTTTTTGGCAGGACAGATTGGACGAGATGTGCTTGTCTTTCTCTCTTTTCATGTGGTTCACTGTACCTTGAGATTGGTGACAATCTTGAGAGGTAAAGAGTGTGTGGGTTGTGTGGTGTGGTGTGTGGTAGTCATGTTTTTCTTATTTGGCAAGAATATACGGAAGAGTATTGCTGCTAATGGCACAAGTGATGAATTGCTCATGGTATAGCGATGGGGATTTTCTTAAGGCTGCGGGGTAGGATTCTTGCCTGCTAGATTGGCAGAGGTGGCTTAGGTCGCTGCGCGTGAATAAAAAAATGAGGCTATTCACATGTTTAACTGTGGCTGGCTCTGGCAAGGCGAGGCAAGTCAAATTCTTGAGAGTGCGTGAAATGCGCAGTGTACCTAATGCATTAAATGCTCTAGGTAGGCGAAAAAATTCGACGTGTATAAAACGCCAATACTACTAGTCTAAGCGCGAATATTTTTAGAAGCAGGCAAAAAGAATATATACTGCACAAAAACTATAGATAATGGTGATGGGGGCAGCAAATATTGCCAGACATTGTTGGGCACCACCCGTATCCATATGGATTGATTGACAAAAAAAGACATCAAACTTTTGAGGGACACCCGATTCGAACGGATAACCTTCAGGACACTCCAAGTACTGGAATCTGACGCGCTACCGTTGCGCCAGCCCCCCGCCTTCCAGAAGGGATGAATATTTGCGCATTATATAGATTTGATTCTTGATCCACCACGTTTTGCCACGAAGAAAATGGGCAAGTCGTGACACGGTTGCTGGGCCAGATGACGTTTTATATTTTTTCGTCTGTCTATAAATTGACTAGTGAAATTACATGCGCTCCATTTTTTTTTAAAAAAAACAAGAGACAATTTAGTACACAGGCCGTGGGTGGTACAAGTTTTGGAAATGATGGCACAAACATTGTTTGTTGGTGACGAGGCTTCAAAAAGCGCCAGTGATTGGCAGCGAGCAAGAAGACGTGCTTTGCCATCAAGTGACATTCTGAAGGTCCTTGTACATCCATTGATGCGAGGCAAAAACAACTTCAAAACTCAAGGCACCAAATGTGCCAACAGCGCAGGCCACGTCGTGAAAGCCCTCGAGACCCGTAACGGGCAAGTCTTGCTCAGCGTCAGTCTCCTCGTGCAAATCCCAGCCATTCTCCAAGACGCCGTTGCGAGTAAAGAAGATGTTGACAGCAGGAGCAGGCCCGTCTGAAGTACGGGCAAAGGTGATTCCCAAGCCTAGCGTGTCGCCAGGAGAAAAGGGCCGGGTAAAATCCTTGCCGCCCCAGCGATCATTGACGTAGCGATGGCCATCGTCGCCGTGGACAGCAAGACTGCCGCGATGCCAGCCCGGCAAGCGAAAGGAAGGATAAGGCAGGGCGGTGAAGCCAAGAGCAAGCGAGTTTTCCTTGCTAGCAGAGAGAAGCTTGACTTCGTAGTAAATAGTATGCGAGGGGGCAAGCTCAAGGTTTGTAACATCGTGCTGCTTGACGAGATAGAGCGGCGGCCAGCCAATGAGGCAGTTATCACGACTGCCTTGAGGTGTCTGCACCTGCCACCGGCCAGGCTGTATAGAAAGAGCCGACCCGTCAAAGGCAAGCGGCGGCATGAGGCGAAGCTGCGACGCGTCAAGAGGGTGCGCGTTTGCCGCAGTAACGTCAATAGGCTGGGCAAGGGGATACTGCCGACACCATTCCTCGCCAGCCACGGCCTCTTGTTCGGGCGCGTTACTCGTCTGCGAGGCATCGTGCCCGCTGAAAAAGGGCGGCGGGTCGGGAAACAGCGCGGTATCGGGCACGGCAGTCTGCCAGTCGTGAGAAGCCTTTGCACCGGGCGGCGGGCCGGGCGGAGGGACAAGAGTCCAGTCGTCGCGGCTCTGGCCATCTTTGCCCGCCCTCGAGTACTTGTCGGCCATGTTGGCGTCGAGACGGACGGGTCTGCCGGGCGGCTCGATGTCGGTGTTGTATTTCTGCCATGTAAAACACATGGTGGGGGGGGGGGGGGG
>NJET01000052.1:509-15970 GCA_002591415.1 Ophiocordyceps australis | reverse complement strand
TTTGAAGAATGGGGGTTTTGTTGCGGGTTTGAGATGGGAGTCGAGAGTCCGTGTTTCATCTTTATATAGACCAAGGCCATTTTGCGGGGATGGTGGGGCCTAGCACCAGCCTTTTTTGGCATGCTGCACGGGGAAAGGCTTTAAAATTGATGAGAAAAAAAAAAAAAAAAGAGTCGAGCATGTCGTCATTGCGTGAGTCATGGGCTTAATTTGTGTGGGTACGTGCGAGCGAAAAAAAGAGTCGAGTGGCTAGGAGTAGAAGAGCGAGTACGGGTAATATTAGTCTTTGGGGTGGCTTTGTGTAACTAGGGCGACATGTGCTGCCAAAGAGTACTCTGCTATAGCAGTGGCCTTTTAATATACCTTTATACAACTAGGGCGACAAGAGGCCATGGCTTCTCGTTACACAAACCACCTAAAAAGTCTTGCCGTAAATGTCGTTTTCCACCATGAGCTGCGGATTGAGATCTATAACCCTGCCAAGATTCTCACCAAAGCCACCCGTCTTGTCATCAGGGAAAAAGCGAACAACTACCCCTTGGTCGCCTGGAAAGCTCAGCTCCTCCTTGTCGACAAGCTTGGCGCTAACCTTTCCATTGGCGTCTACTTCCCAGAGGTAAAAGTCTTTGCGGAATCGGACAACCCTCTTGTTTGCAAGGCTGGCTTCTTGCTTGGGTTTTGCGCTCAAGACGACTGCATCCTTCTTGGCCTCTTTGCCGGCTGCCTTGTTTGCTGTTTGCTGCAACGACGAAACATGAGGCGCCGTTTCCAAAAGCTTAATGACGGCCTTTTGCTCTGGTGATGGTGTCTGTTGTTGTTTTGCTTTCTCGCTCACGCTGAGTGGATTCTTTCTCATAACCTCTTTTCCGTTTTTATCAAGTTTCCATGCATGCCACTGTCTAGTCTTTTCATGCTTTTTATACCATTGGCCATTAACGTCCTGTGAGCCTAGCGCTTGCTTTGAATTAGGCAGAGCCTTGCCGCTGGGGCCAAACAGCATGCCCTCGTGTTCGTAAAATCCGGTTCCCATGCCAGCTTTGCGTTGCTGAGATGGCGAAACAATGGCTGGGGGGTGGTGACGCGATGCCTCATGCTCGGTTTTGTGCGACGAGGGCTTATTGGCGGGTTTGGGAAGAATGGGTGGTGGATGATGCTGCGACGATGGCTCATGGTTGTTCTTGTGCGACGGGGGCTTATTGATGGGCTTGGGAGGGATGGGCGGCGGATGATGCTTGGATGATTGTTTAGGGGCGCCCGTTTGAGTGTGATGCTGAATTGGCTTATAGGCACCTTTGGGAGAGATGGGCGGGCGATTCTGCAACGACCCGTGCTGCTCATGACTGGCTCCCTGAAAATTAGATGACGAGTGTCCTGTTTGCTGTATACGCGCAAGATGCGGGCCTGGTTTTTGGGGAGCCGCGCCACACGTTCCAGCCCAAAGAAGCAGATGGAGACAAGAGAGCAGGGCCATTGAGGCTGCCTGAGCACGTAGATACATGACGTGAAAAGTAAATTTGTTCTTGATGCAAAGATGCAAAGTGTCTACCGAGGTCTTGAGCCCCGAGGAAACAGAACCAACGTGTACATTTTATAACATGGGGCATCATTGCATTCACCTCGTCGGCACCATCATGGCGTCCTGTGTAACGAGCTCTGTTGATTCCAAATGCTCTGACTCGGTAGGCGAGGGATTGAATGGAATGAGCCGTTTTTGAGTAGCCAAATATCCATGCAAAACTGCAATTCTTGCAGTGCATGGAGCCCCTGTCGGTATGAGTTGTTGAGCTCGTATCCCTCAAGGTGGATTCGGACCCGATGCTCTGATTAGACAGGCTTCCATGTAGAGCACCTATGCGCGGTGAGGGCCGTCTTTGAGTAGTGCCAAGGGCTAGAGGGTTTGCTCAGGATATGTCTGTATTCCAAATATTCACAGACTAGATGAGAGTTGTCATGAGGACTAGACTCGGGCCCCTTGTCAAGCCGCCTTTGTATTGGCGAGTGCCATGCCCACTTGTCTCAATACGAAGACTATACCAAGACTATATGAAAAACTATACAAGGTCTAAAAATACCTGCTTTGCAGACTGCCTGAATGTTACTTGGTCGTCTTTTTGTGATTCCAAACCTCTCTTGCGGCTTGTGACCCAATTCCACAAGGCGATATTGCGTGATTATGCTGCCACCAGGAACCAGACTACATGCTAATACGGTTGCGCGGTAGACATGACAAGTGCATCTTGTCAAGTGTAAATGCTGGTGGATACGCATCTGGGTGGCTCGTTTTCCCGTTGCCGAGAATGCAACTCGGTGAAATCGAGGCAGTATAAAGGTGGCGTAGCTGGGCACCAAGATATTCAAAGCAATGTGATGCAGAGCAAAGTGGCAAGAGTCTTGAGACGAGTCGTTGAATCAAGAGAATCTAGTTTCTTGGAAAGTCGCCTAATCTTTGCAAGAGGAGACTGAGAGGCTGGAATCCGAGTTGGTCTCGATACACCCGAGTTTGAAATCCAGCATTGCAGCGACAAAGCTGCAGACTTGGAACCTTGTCAACGTGACAATGCATCTCAGCGTCGTCGTTTCCACCTTGTTCGGCGGGTGCGTCCTCGCCCAGTCGTTATCCGACATTGATCGGGTAGACGCCGAAAAGACAAAACACGACTTGGAGCACAACTATGTGATTGACTGGGAGCATGCTCCCTCAACAACGGGAGAGTCGTCTCGAGGTCCCGGCTGCGGACGTCGTTCATCATACATGCCACTTGTCGGTAGCATACCTTATAATAGCTTGGACTATGGTTCCTGGCTAAAGCTGAGCCGTCTGCATCCGACAAACATTACTGTCTACTTCAAATCTGCCATTGAAGGAGAGCCCGTGGTCAATGTTGACGTGAGCGAGGCGCGAATCGCGACGGAAACGTGGACAACCGACACAGACGAAGTGTCTAAAGGCTGGCAGGTTGGAGCTCACGTGGGCTTTGCGTCAAGGGTGTCCATCTCGGCATCATATCACGAGCATTACTCTCATGGCCACTCGGTCACCAGAATCGGCAGAGTTGAGAAACCGTGCCCGGGGCTCAGCAGATGCGTCATCCAGACGAATACATACCACGCCCGCATTGCTGGAACGTGTGAGCGAGTTCCCTTTATCCGGACGCGGGATAGAAGCGTGGATGAGGATCCATGTCGGCTTCGTGCTGGAAACATCTTGAAGAGGTGTCAAGCACAAGTCGACTTTGTGAGCAAGACGTGTCGCCTGCGCAAGGTCAGGGGGAGAGAGGTTGCCTTGTTTGCTACACATAAATACGAGCCCTGTGAGATTAAATTACCCCTCTTTATAGGAGAGGGCGCCCACCGAAAACCATATACCACCAAGCACCTATATGCAACGTCCATCGCCCCAACTCCACGGGCGTACGAAAAGCATCCCCATGGATGGTGCCGACTCACCTCTGGGCGCCTATATCGAGATGACCATGGCGGCCTATACAGCTCTGACGGTGATGCCTGGATCCATGACCCCAGCGCTATTCCGCCAAGTGTAAAAGGCTTTGAGCCCTGTCACCCGGTTAATCGTGGTGGCGTCAACGTGGCAGAGACCAAGGTGCCCAGAGTCCTAGGCCAGTTTGAGGGATTATGCTATCTAAACACGACTCATTACTACGCTGATGGCGGCGAGTACTATACCGGAGACCGTGGCTGCTGGTATCGCGACCCCAAGGCGCCCAAGGTAGATGGCTCGGGCCAGCAGTCTTGCCCCAAGACGGTTGGAGAGGATTGCAAGGCTGAGACGACGGACAATAAGCAGCCGAGTGCTAGAGAGACTTTGGCCCCAGAGGAGAAGGAGGAGGACGAAGACGAGTGGGTATTGCCTGGCTAAAGTAGGTTTTCGTATACCATGTTCTTGGCTCTCTATAGATTGGCATCTATAATGTCTTGGCTCTCTACACATTGGCAATCTATAACGAGGCAAGAAGAGACGAGGGAAAATATCCAGGGATTCATGGGCTTCAGGAGTTGACAATATTAGAGTAATAATGAAACTATTAGAGGAGCCATCAGGGGTCAAAGAAAAGCATATAACTGCGCTCCTTGCCTTGTCAAGTGTCAACTTGTCGCTTCATAAAGAGATTACAGTTGTACGAGACCCCAGTCGCTTGTGCCACAATGTCACGTGCAACATGTGCAGCTCTGCCGGCCAACTACCCTAGACAACTGGCATGGCGTAGTATTTTTGCCTTGGAGGGATGCGCGCGCCTCCACATTTTTCTCGCAAAGCTTGTCGAGCTCAAGCAGCAAGCGAGGCGAAAACGACGACATACTTTGGCATCTGCGCGGCCATGGACGTCGACGACGATGGCGTGGCCCTACAGCGGATTGCAGCGGGCGGTCTGGTCCAAGAGTAAGGCAGCGCCAAACAAGAGGATATAAAAAAGCATTGGCCTGGATTGACATGGAATAACAGAGGGTCGTGGCTGAGTCTACGCGCCGACCTGCTCGCCCGCCTCGACGAGGTAGGAGCCAAGCAAGGTGTCAAGCTACAAGCCAAGGCGTGATGCAGCCCAACTAACGCAGGGCAGAATGCGCGACACGCCTTTCCCGTTCCCAAACTGCCACGGCTAGGCGGACAAGCTCGTCTGGAGTCTGCGCTTCCCTCGTCGCCGCTGGAGCACTCGTCTCCCCGGCAGGATGCTCTTGGCGAGGCGGTGGAGGAGGAAACGGGCCTGCCCAAGCAGATTCAAGACCAGCTCGACGGCATCAAGAGGCAAATGTCCACCTTTACAAGACATGCGCCACACACCATTCAGCGGCTGGCAGAGCTGGTGCTGCAGCCGCGCGCGCACTACAAGGCGCTGGCGTCGTACCTGCACGCCGTGGACAGAGTGGTGCACGTGACGTCTGGCACCACGATATACCCTCTTCCGCCGGCGGTGCCCGACCTCTCAGCCTTTGACATGAATGGCGACGCCGACTCCAAGGCGGAGCTCGACGTGGCAGAGACGGTGGCATGGAGCAACCCAACCACGGCGGCCCTGGGCTCCGACGAAGCGCTGGGAGGCGCCCTCCTCACGCCCATTCCCTGGCTCACCAGACGCAGCCCCGAAGCAAGCTCGGAGCCGCCGGGCGCGCAGATTCACAGCGAGGGCACCGAGACTATTGACGGGCCCAACGGCATGGGCAGCATCGAAACAGTGTCGGTGAGCGTCAATGGCGTGCCGTCTACGGGCCACGCCCGCGGAATCACACAGGGCGAGCTGCTCCGCCAGGAACAGCGCGCCGGCGTCGTGCCCGTCAGCCAACTATCGCGCAACCACGACGCGGCCCCCTCCAATGACCAAGACTCCCCCATGGACCACGACGCCACTGACCGCGACGACGAAGCGCCCCATGCCCGCGGGCCCGACGAAATCGGCGTCAACGACATGGGTCCCCAGGGCCCAACCCGCAGCTACGTGGGCGAGGACGGCGGCATCGAGATGCAGGGCCTCGACGTGGCGGCCGCCGTGGGCAGGAGCCAGCAGGAAGACACGGTGGCGCGAGCAGCCCAGGACCGCGAGCCTGCGCCAGATGCCGAGCCCGCGCAGCCCAGCAACGACTCTGGCGACGGCGTGTCTGCGACGACGGGAGGCACCAAGCGCGAGGCCGAGGGAGGGCTAGACGGCTCGTCGCCCAAAAAGATGAAGGAGGACGAGGCGGCAGAGGCGGGCAGTGCGCAGGCCGAGGGGGGGCTAGACGGCTCGTCGCCCGAAAAGATGAAGGAGGACGAGGTAGACGAGGCGGTAGAAAAGATGGCTCAAGATGTGGCCGACGAGGATGCGATATAAAGGGCTGGGTGCAAGGGCTTTTTTTTTTTTGGGCTTTGTAGCGGGAAATGGTGTTGGGGATTTTTTTTTGTTTGCTTCTACTTGCTTGCTCCGTCTGTTGCCTACCCTAGATGCGAGCTTGCTGCCTCGTGCCACTTTGTCTTGTCTCTACCCTCTCGACACTCTTTGTCTCTACCCTCTCGACGCTCTTGTCTCTACCCCCCTCGACACTCTTGCCTCTAACCCCCCTCGACACCCGTGGCAGCCAGGGTCGAGGGGGTCGAGGGACTTGTTCAAAAAACCTTTGCAATGCTCTCGCGCACAATGATGCTGTTTTGCTGCGCATCGCGCTTGACGCGGTAAAAGCTGTCGCAAAAGTCGCTGCAGCGCATGTGGCGCAAAAACTGCTCATCGTGCGTAATGACAATCAATTGAAAATTAGCCTGCGCCTGCCGCGCGCGGATAATGTCGTGCAGACTCTCGGCCAAACTCTTTACGTTTTCGCGGTCCAGGTTGGTGGTGGGCTCGTCGAGCGCCACGAGGCCGCAGCTCAGGCCAAACGACTCGGCCAGGGCCAGGCGCACAATGATGCTGGCCAGCACCTTTTGCCCGGCAGAGCAGCGGCCGCGCATGTCCATTTCGGCGTCTTGCTTCACCATGCACAGCCGGTAGTTGTAGCTGCGCCGCCCGCCCGTCTTGGCCTCGGCGTCGGAGCGGATGCAAATCGTGTCAATGTCGGTGCCCTGGTATGTCGCGCGCCACAGCTCGTCGGCAATGCGGTTCACGTCGGCCATTTTGAGGGCGTGAAAGTGCATCACTGCCCGGTCCACCGCTCCGCCGCACTGCGCCAAGTCGTCAATGGCGGCCCGTGTTGTTTCTACGCGAATGTGCGACTCGCGGTACCGCTGCCGCGCCTCCTTGTAGTCGAGCTCCCACTCGCCCAGCAGCCGGCCCAGCTCCTCGTCCTTGGTCTTCATGCTGCCCATGACGGACCCGCGCTCCGCCAGCAGCCGGTTGGCCCGGTTTTCCAGCGCCCGCGCCTCGTGCTGTAGCCGCTGGTAGTCGTCGTGCGCGTCGCGGCGCTCCAAGTCGTCAATCTCGCGCCGCAGCACCTCGAGCGTGCGCTCATGGCGCCGGTAGTTGATGTTGTCGCCAATGTTCTTCTTGCTGCGGTCTGCATTGTCCAGCTCCAGTCTTAGCCGCTGCTCCTCCTTGGCCAGCCCGTCAATCTCGGCCTGCTGCTGCTCCAGCTGCCGCTCCAGCGCGCCAATGGCTCGTCCATTTGCTGCCAGCTGGCCCGCTGCCCCTCGCGACACATAGTCCTCAATGTCGCCCTCCACCATGCTCAGCTCCTTGATGCTGCTGCCCACGCCGTCTCGCGCCTCCACCAGCCGCTGCTCCCGCTCTCGCCCCTGCCGCACCACGTCGTCGCGCACCGACCGCGCCGCCGCAATGTCCGGCTCCAGCCTCTCCAGCTCCGCGTCGGCCCGCTGCATCATGTCGCGCTGGTGCGTGTGGTCGTCCTTGAGCGCCTGCACCTGGCCCTGCAGGCTGCTCTTCTTGTCCAGCTGTCCCGCTGCCCGCCCAATCTTGTTGTTGAGCTCGCTGCGCTCCAGCTCCAGCGCCTTGATGTGGTCCTTGGCCCGCTGCCGCTCGTTGCTCATTGTTTGTATCCGCCCCTTGACACTCCGCATCTGCTCTGCATTCGTCGCCTGGAGCTCGTGAATCTCCTCTGCGCTTCGGCCCATGCTCGCAGACGACTTTTGCTGCGACATGATGCGCTCCACCTGCGCCTCCGACTCCTCCACGTCCTTGCCCGTCTGGCAAATCTTGCCCACAATCTTGCCCAAGTCGTCCACCTCGCGCTGCCTCTCCTCCTCTGCCGACACTGCCGCCTCGAGCTCCTCTAGCTGCCGCTCCAGCCCATCGTACTCGGACTCGGTCGTCTTGCCTTGCTCGCCGAGCGCCGCCACCTCGCCCGACAGCCTCACATACGTGTCGTACGACGCCCGCACCGCCTTGAGCGACTCCAGCGTGGCCGAGGCTTCCTTGAGGTCCTTTTCCACCTCAATCCTCCCCTTGGCATTGAGGTGCTTGTCAATCTTCTTGCTCATCCGATCCAGACTGGCCCCCTGGCCGTCATCAAAATGCCTGTCGCACAGCAGACAGATCCTCTTGGACTCGAGCAGCCGCTTGCACTTGCTGTAGTAGTCGACGAGCGCGTCAAACAGGCTGAGTTCGTTTCGGAGATCCTCCACCTGCTGCTCCACCGAGTTCAGCTCCTCGACAAAGTCGTCAACCACCGCCACTGGCCGCACGCTTTGCAGCACCTTGACAACCTTGGCTTTGCAGTCGGCTCCATCCCCCGTCTTCTTGTCCATTGACTCCTTGGCCGTTCTTCGTACATATTCCACCTTTTGCTGCTTTTCCCTCGCCACGTCGCGCTTCCTACGCGCTTCCTGCAGCCTCTTGGTGTAGCGAGCCTGCACCGACTGAAACTCCGACTCGAGCGACTTGGCATCCCACTCTGCGTCAATCATGGACGTGAGCTTGTCTTTCCACGTGCTAGTCAGGGCCTCGAGCTTGCGCTTGCGATCCGATAGCTCCTTTTTCCGATAGTCAAGCTGGGCTCGCTCCGACGCCAGACGCGTACACTCGACAAGCTCACGCCCCAGCTTCTCGTTTTCGCTTTCCAGCCGCCACAGCTTGTCATTGTCACTAGACAGCTGCTCCTCCCAGTCGCCCTTTTCAAAGTCTTGCTGCGCTCGTTGCAGCCTTTCGCACACTTCCTGCAGCTGACCATCCAGAATCGCCTTGGCACCTTCATCCACCTCTATCAAGCCCATTTCATTTTGTAAAACACTGCTTCGCTTCTCAATGGCTCCTATCCGCTGCTTGGCAGTTACACGGTCCTGCGTCTTTGCCGCCTTGGCGCCCTCGAGCTTGGTAATCTCCATTGTTAGCTTGTCCAGCTCGACCGAGTTGTCCTTTTGCACTCGCTCGACATCTCGTCTCTTGTCGAGCAACAGCCTTTGTATCTTTTCATGAAAGCCTTTGATGATGTGGTCCGTCAGTTCTCCGTCGTAGCCTCTCAAGCCATGAGCCTGAGCAGCCTCTCGAATCATTTCTACGCGCAGCTCCAGCTGGCGCTCATACTTTTCCTTGTCCGACTGGTGCTTGCCTTGCTCCGACAACTTGACAGACAAGTCTCTGCGTGAGTCGCCCAGTTGGCGGTGCAGCTCATTGCATTGCGCCTTGTTTTGCTCCGCCTTGTCGCGTTGTCTTTGCATGCCTTGTTCGTATTGAAGCAGCGAGCGCTCAAGAGAAGCATCGTCTTGGTCAAGGTGATCAATCGTCTGTTTGAGTTCATTGATGGCTTCCTGCCGATACTCGAGCTGCTCTCGTTTGTTGCTAAGGTTCTGCACCACCTGCAAAAAACTGTTTGCCTGCTCGTGCTTCTGCTTAATATCTTGTTGCGTTTCCTCCATTTCAGCAGACAGAGCCTCGCATGTGCTGCGCGCCTCTTCAATCTCGGCTTGGAGGCCCGTCATGCGCTTTTCTGCGCGCTCGCCTCGGTCCTTGTTGACCTTGTTATGCGCCTCCTCAGTCTGCAGCCTCGCGAGCTCTTCCATTTGCTTTTTGCGGATAACCTTGAGGTTGTCAATCACCTTTGTATACTTGTGAGCCTCAAAGATTTCGTCGAATCGCTTCTTGAGTGCAGCCGGCTCGCTCAGGGGCCATAGCGATTCGTCTTGATGGCAAAATATGACGGCATCAAGGATTGCAGGCGACACTCCCAGCCGCTCGGGAATCATCTCGTCCAGCTGTGCTTGCCTCGTTGATGTGGTTGTCCTCTCTCCACCGTTAACAACTGCCAAGGAGCAGTCGAGCGTCTTTTGCGTCCGCGACGTCTTCTTGACTGTGAGCTGCAGACTCCTCGTCGCCACATGCTGTCGGTTGTTGATGGACCGAAACTGTAGTTTGACCTGTGCCATGACTTCTCTTTCTCCGCACAGCTGTTGCCTACATTAGTACGTGCTTGTCGACACGAGCTTGGCGCCACCAACCTTGGGGTCATGGATAAAGGCCCCGCCTTTGCTGTTTGGCGGCAGCTCTCCCGTGGTGGCATACTTGAGGCACTCGATAATCGTCGTCTTTCCAGATCCGTTGTAGCCGACAATCAGGGTCAATGGGGTGTTGAATTGGATGGCTTCCCGTACCCCGGGGCTAAAGGACCGGACGCCCGAGATGGACAGTTTTTCAATGCGCGACATGACGGGCCAATATGTGTGCTCGCACACTAATACCAAGCTATGCACAGTCTGCCAGGGCTTGTCGGGTTGTGGACTGCGGACAAACGAGCATGCTGCGACTTTGGCAGAGGTGGTTCAATTTGTGACGCGCCTGACACGCGTTTAGTGGTTGACGGCGACTCGCATGATCACGTGCTTGCCTCTCGGTCAGCCGAGGCTCACTCCAAGCTACAAGATAATAAACTGGTACAATTTTTTGGGTTTTTGACGTGTAGCTATATTCATTCTTGCACTCTCATTATTCATAAAGGCTCGCTTAATGCCGCCATCTCAGCATGCCACAAGGTTTTTGTTGTCCGTGTTGGAAGCGAGTCCATGTGTCAAACCTGACACCACAGTCGTATATAATTTGAGACTATGAGCATTTAGACAGCCTCGGAGCTTGATCAAACAAGAGCTTATATATCCCTTGGTGTACTTTTGCGGATTGCACGCTTCAGCCTTGAATGTCGCATGATTCTTGGAGCTGCAAAGGGCGCATGTTCCACCTTTTGGAATCAATCAGTAATAAGTATCGAGAAAATGGCCCTTGTGGTCGGCAGTTGTCATGCTTGCTAGTTTCTCGTGCCAGCTTGAAAAATATGCTTTTTACAAAGATTGACTTAATTCCTGTTGGTTCTGCCAAGATGATGGGGGTAGGAACAAAAACAAGCCATTCGGGTCACAGTCTACCGAAGTGGTGATACAAGATTCAAGTTGATTCTTGACTGCAAATGCGTACAAGTCGAATCCTAGTTACTCTGTTTATGATTTCTCGGGAAGTCTGTGGCTTGACGGAACTATTCAAGGGACGCACTAGAAACAGCCTCGTTTCGTGGGCAGGGCAACAAGCAGCAGGGACTAGGCTGGTTGAGGCACTGACTTGTGAAACAAGAAGGCTACTCATTGGGCTGAGCAGGCAAAGCCCACGGGGATAAGCCTTGTAATCGGACGAGGAGAAGCCGCCATTTATAGAGTATATGGGAGATGTGCCGGTTCATTGGCTTGGCTGCTACCCAGATGTTGAGTCGCTGGAGGATGCTGTAGTAGATTTTTTTGATTTTTTTGATTTGATTTTTTTAGAAAGGCACTCTCAGGTGTTTGCAGACTCTTTTCCATAGAGAATGCCAAGCCTGGTCAACTGGCAAGGTGCCGAGAAATTCTGCCACACCTCGGGCCAGCCAAGCTTATCGCAAAGGGTAAAAATCAAAAGGTGGTGTACGGATGCGTGTTTTTCAGACATGGCGGAATGGCAGCGTCGTCCTGAAGCAGCTTGTGTGAGGGCAAAGAGTTTGAAAGACGGGAGGAAAAGAGTTTGGCCATGAGCCAAGTGGCAAAGCAAAGCAGGCTAGACAAGCAATTCTGGGCACGGGGGGGGGGGATGAAAAAAGGGAGAGATGGGTAAAAGGCTAATTGGTTGCAAAGACGCACTGTGCCTGCTTATCCGAGTTTGGGCAATGGAGAGTCGCTCAGCTGGCAGGATGCGTCAGGAAAGAAAATTGCAGGCAATGGAGATTTGCAATTCCCATGGCAAAGGCCCATGGTGCCTGACTCGCTGCTAACAACTGATCAGCGTCGCGTGGAAAACGGGCCACTACATGATTTGCAGCGCGACCTTACAGGCGGTCCCACTGCCACGCCTTTTGCCTGCCGAGGGGCAGCGGCGCCCACTGTGCATTCCGTGCCTCGACGCTGCTGGACGCTCCTCCAGGCTCCGGCCTGCGCGGCCTGTCCCTGCCGAGGGCATCAGGGTGGAAGAGACGGTGCCAACGGGCCAATGGCAGCGCGCCCTGCCTGACCGGTCGGGGCACGTGGGAGCTTTTGCTCCGAGACAAGCAGCTGTTGGTCAGGCGCTGCCTGGTGCTCCCTTGCTGGCCTGATACAGCTGTCTACCTCATGCTGCACAACATTGGGCAGAGAGGGAGGCCCAGAGACAGCCAAGCACTCAAGCAGAGCCATGGGCTGCACAGTACAGAACCGTGGATCCTTGAAACAACCATGTGCATTTCATTACAGCGCCTCTGCATGCCACTGGCCTGTCCGCCCTCTGCCCAACTGCACAGTGCCCGCCACCTCGTACCGACCGGCCGGCAGCCACCTGCGAGGCAGTGACAGTCAGGTACCATGCTCCCCAGCTTCTTTTTTTTTTTACCCTGCCTGCTTACCCGCTGGTGGTAGCAGTGGTAGCAGCTGCAGCGCTCGTAGTGGTGGTAGTAGTGGTAGCACTGTCAGTTTTATACTGCAACCTTGCTCTCTCTGCCTTTTCTGCTCTCTGCCTTTTCTGCTCCTTGCCTAGCTTCTGTCCCTTTTTTTGCTTTTTCCTGGCCTCTGGCCTCATTTTCTTATCTTCCCTCCGTCCTTGCTCGCTGCCTCATTTACTACCGGCCACCCTGGTGCATCTTCACTTTTCACATCGAGCAAAAGCCATCGCTGTCTGTACATATCATCTCCCATCACGACGCTTCTGTCACCTGCATCACGTCTGCTTTTCTTTTCCCTTGTCGCCCCTCTCTCCACCCCCTTTTTTGCCCGCCGGCCTGCTGTCTCTGGGGCTCAGTCAAGAAAAAAAAAAGCCGCCCTTGTCTACTGCGCTGCTGCTCCTGTTGCAAGACTGCCCGACACAAAGTTGCAGCGACCCACTCGCGCCTTCAGCTCGGCCATGACCTGGCTTCCAGGAGACTTTTAAGCACATCGACATCTATAAAGAGTAATAAACCTTGGCCAGATGCAATTACTAGATCGCCGTCCGGCCTGATGATTGTTTGTCAACCACCACCATGTCCCACGGACCACCTCCGCCTCCGGGCCACTTCTTTGGGTTTCACAACCTCGATCTCAGTGGACAAGACGCCAACGATGTCATGGCCATGCTCGACTCGAGCATCATGGCCCAGTTTGACGATGTACCCCTCAACATGGACCTGAGCGACTTTAACCCTAACCCGGACCCCGCCGACTGCTCGATGCCCCACGACAGCGGCCTCGTTAGCGAAGATTGCATTGTCCGCGCCGAAAACCAGTTCAACACTGCCGCAAACAATGTCCCCGGTGCTGGTCCCTTGCCTGCTGGCGCCTTTAACCAGATGAGTCTCTCCAACAGCAGTGTCTTGACCGAGTTTACCAAGCGCAAAAATTGGGCCGCCAAGATTATTGAAGAGGTCAAGGATTTTTTGCATATTCTCGACGCCAACGGCCGCATCAAGTATGCGTCGCCCAGCGTGCTTGCCATTAGCGGCTACTCGTGCGAAGAAATCGTGGACAAGTTTCTCAAGGACCTTATTCACCCCGACGACCAGGGCGTCTTTGTATCCGAGTACAACGAGTCGATAGCGTCGGGCAACACGCTACGCATGTTTTACCGCTTCAAGAAGAAGGATGGCTCCTACATCATGTTTGAGTCGGTCGGCCACGCCCATATTGCCGCTGCCAAGTTTGCGCCCAACCCCAACAACCAGACCCCCTTTTGCCAGGCCGTCTTCATCATGTCGCGCCTCTACCCCACCAAGAATGCCGGTCTGCTTGATTCCTTTCTCGAGCACAAGATTGAGAATGAGCGGCTGCGGCGCCGAATCGCTGAGCTGCGTCGCGAGGAGGAAGCCGAGGCGGACGAAGCCCAGCGACAGTGGATGCAGGGCCAAGAGGCCCGCTCAGACGTGACGCCCTCTGAGTTCACGGGCATGTCGTCGTCGGCACCGCTGTACCACGCGCGCCTCAGCCAAGACTTTATAAGCCCCTTGGATCGAAGCGCCGTCGACGGCGCACTGACTAGAGAGAACCTCGAGGGCGCCGTGGCAGGCAGTCGGCCCGACTCGTTGCGAGACAAGATGGCACGCTACGAAGGCTCTTCGCATACCGACACGATTGAAATGCTGACTGGTTTGCGCTATCTCGAGGGAGAGCGCAGCCACGGCATTACTACGGGGAATGCCAGTCCGACACTTATTAGAGGCGACGCAGGCATTGCCATTCCCATGGACCGCGACTTTAGGCCGGGAGACAAGAAGAAGAAGCTCAAGACGACTGAAGAGTATGTGTGCACAGACTGTGGTAAGTGGACAACAAGGCCAAGAGTGCACTGCCGGTGGACTAACGTTTTTTCTCTGCAAGGCACGCTCGACTCTCCCGAATGGAGAAAGGGTCCCAGCGGCCCCAAGACGTTGTGCAACGCGTGCGGGCTGCGGTGGGCGAAGAAGGAGAAGAAGCGAAACACTGCCAACAATGCGCCACAGCAACAGGTGCCTTTGATGGACAACGCTATGGTTTGAATACAAATTTGTATTGGGATAGCGGCACTGGAGCAATTCAAGCATGCGGGGGAGAGCATTGTGGCATGGGCTGGCGCAAAGCACCAATGGGGCTGGTTGGGCGGCAGACGAGGTGGGCAAGAAATTTCAAGGGCATCCTGGCCGGCCCCTCATGTTTTGGACATGTGTTGTTTTTATTTTTCTTCCCCAGCAGGCATGATACCTTTGGAGTAACGAAACGGACAAAGATGGCGCGGGGCGAGAGGAAGCAATCTACAAGGTAATGGGCAGGCAGGAAATGGAGCACGACGAGTGGGCTGGCCATGTTTCTAACTGTTGGATGCAATGTAGGTAGAGGCGGTGATGGGGCCACGATGGTGTTTGGGGACTAGATGGATGGAATGTAGTGAGTGCATGCATGTGAATGCCGCTTGTGCTACAAGTTGGGTGCATGTGGACACGGGAGGAGGCGGAGCTGTTTTGGGGGTGGTGAGGCATGGCGTAGCATCACAGTGGAGTCAGTGTGGCGAGGACGAGGTGACAAGATGTAGACGGCCTGCTCCAAGTAGACAAGGCTCGACGGATGCGGCAGCCGAGGCCCTTTTGCTATGAAGCTGCAGCAGAGGCTATTTTGCTCTAGTCTTGCCGAAAGGGAGCCGTTTTAAAAAGGTTAGAATTTGCTACTAGCAAGACGACGGGCAAAGAAGAAGAAAGCGGGAGCTCTCAGCTCTGCCGGGGTCCACGCCCCACACATGAAGCGTCATGGCCAAGGCGGTTTTGCATGAGTCGAGCTAGACAAAGGGTGCGGCATCTAGAGTTTGTGTCTACTATACAAGGCTCCCTCTCCCCTCTTCCCCCCCGCTTCCATTTATGTAGGGGTCTTTTTTTTAGGGGGGGAGTTTTTCTGCGTTTATTTATTTACTTGATACAATACACGACGTTGAGAAGCACGGTTTTTGTCATTATCCTAAAAGGAAACATCTTTTTATTTTTATTTTTTTACCATCAAGCATCGAAGAAGAGCATACAACATGGACATGAACAAGATTGTTAGCGCGGGCAAGGACTTTGTCCAGAGCCAGATGCAGCAGCAGGGCCAAGGTGAGTTGTTTCTTTTTTTTTTT